>JBBPBS010000912.1:446104-462405 GCA_037974835.1 Cicer judaicum
GTTGGATGAACATTTAGGCCATTTTCTACCTCCCTAGACTTATTCTTAACCAAATAGGGTTTTTAATCAATCTTGTGCATCCAATCAGTGTGTTTCTGTCATTGGATGAACATTTAGGTCATTTTCGTCCTCTCTAGACTTATTCTTAACCAATTAGGGTTTTTCACCAATCTTGTGCATCCAATAGGTGTGTTTGTTTCATTGTATGAACATTTAGGAAATTTTCATCCTCCCTAGGCTTGTTAGGCTTATTCTTGTGCATCCAATAGGTGAGTTTGTGTCATCGGATGGACATTTAGGTGATTTTCGTCCTCCCAAGACTAATTCTTGTCCAATTAAGGTTGTTAAGCAATCTTGTGCATCCAATAAGTTCATTTGTGTCGTTGGACGAACATTTAGGTCATTTTAGTCCTTCCTAGGCTTATTCTTGTAAAATTATGGTTTTTAAGCAATCTTTTGCATCCAATAAGTTCATTTATGTCGTTGGATTAACATTTAGATCAATTTCGTCCTCCATAGGTTTATTCTTTATCAATTAGGGTTTTAAACCAATCTTGTGCATCCAACAGGTGCGTTTGTATCATTGTACGAACATTTAGGTCATTTTCGTTCTCCCTAGGCTTATTAGGCTTATTCTTGTCCAATTAGGGTTTTTAACCAATCTTGTGCATCCAATAGGTGAGTTTGTGACATTGGATGAACATTTAGGTCATTTTCGTCCTCCCAAGACTTATTCTTGTCCAATTAAGGTTTTTAAGCAATCTTGTGCATCCTGCAGGTTCGTTTGTGTCATTCTATGAACATTTATGTGTGTTTGTGTCATTGGAGGAACATTTAGGTCATTTTCGTCCTCTCTAGACTTATTCTTCACCAATTAGGGTTTTTAACCAATCTTGTGCATCCAATAGGTGTGTTTGTGTCATTGGACGAACATTTAGGTCATTTTCGTCCTTCCTAGGCTTATTCTTGTCCAATTAAGGTTTTTAAGCAATCTTGTGCATCCAATAAGTTCATTTGTGTCGTTGGATAAACATTTGGATCATTTTCGTCCTCCCTAGGTTTATTCTTAATCAATTAGGGTTTTAAACCAATCTTGTGCATCCAACAGGTGCGTTGGTGTCATTGTATGAACATTTAGGTCATTTTCGTCCTTCCTAGGCTTATTCTTGTCCAACTAGGGTTTTTAAGCAATCTTGTGTATCCAATAAGTTCATTTGTGTGGTTGGATGAACATTTAGGCCATTTTCGTACTCCCTAGAATTATTCTTAACCAAATAGGGTTTTTAACCAATCTTGTGCATCCAATAGGTGTGTTTGTTTCATTGTATGAACATTTAGGTCATTTTCGTCCTCCCTAGGCTTATTAGGCTTATTCTTGTCCAATTAGGGTTTTTAACCAATCTTTTGCATCCAATAGGTGAGTTTGTGTCATTGGATGGACATTTAGACTAATTCTTGTCCAATTAAGGTTGTTAAGCAATCTTGTCCATCCAATAAGTTCATTTTTGTCGTTGGACGAACATTTAGGTCATTTTCGTGCTTCCTAGGCTTATTCTTGTCAAATTAAGGTTTTTAAGCAATCTTTTGCATCCAATAAGTTCATTTATGTCGTTGGATTAACATTTAGATCAATTTCGTCCTCCATAGGTTTATTCTTAATCAATTAGGGTTTTAAACCAATCTTGTGCATGCAACAGGTGCGTTTGTGTCATTGTATGAACATTTAGGTCATTTTCGTTCTCCCTAGGCTTATTAGGCTTATTCTTGTCCAATTAGGGTTTTTAACCAATCTTGTGCATCCAATAGGTGAGTTTGTGTCATTGGATGAACATTTAGGTCATTTTCGTCCTCCCAAGACTTATTCTTGTCCAATTAAGGTTTTTAAGCAATCTTGTGCATCCAATAAGTTCATTTGTGTCGTTGGATGAACATTTAGGTCATTTTCGTCCTCCCTAGACTTATTCTTAACTAAATAGGGTTTTTAACCAATCTTGTGCATCCAATAGGTGTGTTTCTGTCATTGGATGAACATTTAGGTCATTTTCGTCCTCCCAAGACTTATTCATAACCAATTAGGGTTTTTAACCAATCTTGTGCATCCAATAGCTGTGTTTGTGTCATTCGACGAACATTTAGGTCATTTTCGTCCTTCTTATGCTTATTCTTGTCAAATTAACGTTTATAAGCAATCTTGTGCATCCAATAAGATCATTTATGATGCTGGATTAACATTTAGATCATTTTCGTCCTCCCTAGGTTTATTCTTAATCAATTAGGGTTTTAAACCAATCTTGGCATCCAACAAGTGCATTTGTGTCATTGTATGAACATTTATGTCATGTTCGTCGTCCCTTGGCTTATTAGGCTTATTCTTGTCCAATTAGGGTTTTTAACTAATCTTGTGCATCCAATAGGTGAGTTTGTGTCATTGGATGAACATTTAGGTCATTTTCGTCTTCCCTAGACTTATTCTTGTCCCATTAGGGTTTATAACCAATATTGTGCATTCAATAGGTGTGTATGTATCATTGGATGAATCTTTAGGTCATTATCGTCCTTCCTAAGCTTATTCTTAACCAATTAGGGTTTTTAACCAATGATGTGCATCCAATAGGTGTGTTTGTGTAATTGGATGAACATTTAGGTCATTTTTGTCCTCTCAAGTCTTATTCTTGGCCAATTACGGTTTTTAACCAATCTTGTGCATCCAACAGTTGCGTTTGTGTCATTGTATGAACATTTAGGTGTGTTTGTGTCATTAGAGGAACATTTAGGTCATTTTCGTCCTCTCTAGACTTATTCTTCACCAATTAGGGTTTTTAACCAATCCTGTGCATCCAATAGGTGTATTTGTGTCATTGGATGAACATTTAGGTCATTTTCGACCTACCAAGGCTTATTCTTAAGGTTTTTAAGCAATTTTGTGCATCCAATAAGTTCATTTTTGTCGTTGCATGAACATTTAGATCATTTTCATCCTCCCTATACTTATTCTTAACCAAATAGGGTTTTTAACCAATCTTGTGCATCCAATAGGAGTGTTTTTAACATTGGATGAACATTTAGGTCATTTTCGTCCTCCCTAGACTTATTCATAACCAATTATGGTTTTTAACCAATCTTGTGCATCCAGTAGGTGTGTTTGTCTCATTGGACGAACATTTAGGTCATTTTAATCCTTCCTAGGCTTATTCTTGTCCAATTAAGGTTTATAAGCAATCTTGTGCATCCAATAAGTTCATTTATGTCGTTGGATTGACATTTAGATCATTTTCTTCCACCCTAGGTTTATTCTTAATCAATTAGGGTTTTAAACCAATCTTGTGCATCCAATAGGTGCGTTTGTGTCATTGTATGAACAATTAGGTCATTTTCGTCCTCCCTAGGCTTATTAGGATTATTCTTGTCCAATTAGTGTATTTAACCAATCTTGTGCATCCAATATGTGAGTTTGTGTCATTGAATGAACATTTAGGTCATTTTCGTCCTCCCAAGACTTATTCTTATCCAATTAGGGTTTATAACAAAAATTGTGCATTAAATAGGTGTGTATGTATCATTGGATGAAGATTTAGGTCATTTTCGTCCTTCCCAAGCTTATTCTTAACCAATTAGGGTTTTTAACCAATCTTGTGCATCCAATAGCTGTGTTTATGTAATTGGATGAACATTAAGGTCATTTTTGTCCTCCAAAGTCTTATTCTTGTCCAATTACAATTTTTAACCAATGTTGTGCATCCAGCAGGTGCGTTTGTGTCATTGTATGAACATTTAGGTTTGTTTGTGACATTGGATGAACATTTAGGCTTATTCCTGTCAAATTTGTATGAACATTTAGGTGTGTTTGTGTCGTTGGATGAACATTTAGGTCATTTTCGTCCTCCCTAGATTTATTCTTATCCAATTAGGGTTTTTGACCAATCTTGTGCAATCAATAGGTGTGTTTCTGTTATTAGATGAACATTTAGGACATTTTCGTCCACCCTAGACTTAATCTTAACCAATTAGGATTTTTAACCAATCTTGTGCATCCAATAGGTGTGTTTGTATCATTAGACGAACATTTAGCTCATTTTCATCTTTCCTAGGCTTATTCTTAATCAATTAGGGTTTTTAACCAATCTTGTGCATCGAACAGGTGCGTTTTTGTCATTGTATGAACATTTAGGTCATTTTCGTCCTTCCTAGGCTTATCCTTGTCAAATTAAGGTTTTTAAGCAATCTTTTGCATCCAATAAGTTCATTTATGTCGTTGGATTAACATTTAGATCAAATTCGTCCTCCATAGGTTTATTCTTAATCAATTAGGGTTTTAAACCAATCTTGTGCATGCAACAAGGGCGTTTGTGTCATTGTATAAACATTTAGGTCATTTTCATCCTCCCTAGGCTTATTAGGCTTATTCTTGTCCAATTTGGGTTTTTAACCAATCTTGTGCATCCAATAGGTGAGTTTGTGTCATTGGATGGACATTTAGACTAATTCTTGTCCAATTAAGGTTGTTAAGCAATCTTGTCCATCCAATAAGTTCATTTTTGTCGTTGGACGAACATTTAGGTCATTTTCGTGCTTCCTAGGCTTATTCTTGTCAAATTAAGGTTTTTAAGCAATCTTTTGCATCCAATAAGTTCATTTATGTCGTTGGATTAACATTTAGATCAATTTCGTCCTCCATAGGTTTATTCTTAATCAATTAGGGTTTTAAACCAATCTTGTGCATGCAACAGGTGCGTTTGTGTCATTGTATGAACATTTAGGTCATTTTCGTTCTCCCTAGGCTTATTAGGCTTATTCTTGTCCAATTAGGGTTTTTAACCAATCTTGTGCATCCAATAGGTGAGTTTGTGTCATTGGATGAACATTTAGGTCATTTTCGTCCTCCCAAGACTTATTCTTGTCCAATTAAGGTTTTTAAGCAATCTTGTGCATCCAATAAGTTCATTTGTGTCGTTGGATGAACATTTAGGTCATTTTCATCCTCCCTAGACTTATTCTTAACTAAATAGGGTTTTTAACCAATCTTGTGCATCCAATAGGTGTGTTTCTGTCATTGGATGAACATTTAGGTCATTTTCGTCCTCCCAAGACTTATTCATAACCAATTAGGGTTTTTAACCAATCTTGTGCATCCAATAGCTGTGTTTGTGTCATTCGACGAACATTTAGGTCATTTTCGTCCTTCCTATGCTTATTCTTGTCAAATTAACGTTTATAAGCAATCTTGTGCATCCAATAAGATCATTTATGATGCTGGATTAACATTTAGATCATTTTCGTCCTCCCTAGGTTTATTCTTAATCAATTAGGGTTTTAAACCAATCTTGGCATCCAACAAGTGCATTTGTGTCATTGTATGAACATTTATGTCATGTTCGTCGTCCCTTGGCTTATTAGGCTTATTCTTGTCCAATTAGGGTTTTTAACTAATCTTGTGCATCCAATAGGTGAGTTTGTGTCATTGGATGAACATTTAGGTCATTTTCGTCTTCCCTAGACTTATTCTTGTCCCATTAGGGTTTATAACCAATATTGTGCATTCAATAGGTGTGTATGTATCATTGGATGAATCTTTAGGTCATTATCGTCCTTCCTAAGCTTATTCTTAACCAATTAGGGTTTTTAACCAATGATGTGCATCCAATAGGTGTGTTTGTGTAATTGGATGAACATTTAGGTCATTTTTGTCCTCTCAAGTCTTATTCTTGGCCAATTACGGTTTTTAACCAATCTTGTGCATCCAACAGTTGCGTTTGTGTCATTGTATGAACATTTAGGTGTGTTTGTGTCATTAGAGGAACATTTAGGTCATTTTCGTCCTCTCTAGACTTATTCTTCACCAATTAGGGTTTTTAACCAATCCTGTGCATCCAATAGGTGTATTTGTGTCATTGGATGAACATTTAGGTCATTTTCGACCTACCAAGGCTTATTCTTAAGGTTTTTAAGCAATTTTGTGCATCCAATAAGTTCATTTTTGTCGTTGCATGAACATTTAGATCATTTTCATCCTCCCTATACTTATTCTTAACCAAATAGGGTTTTTAACCAATCTTGTGCATCCAATAGGAGTGTTTTTAACATTGGATGAACATTTAGGTCATTTTCGTCCTCCCTAGACTTATTCATAACCAATTATGGTTTTTAACCAATCTTGTGCATCCAGTAGGTGTGTTTGTCTCATTGGACGAACATTTAGGTCATTTTAATCCTTCCTAGGCTTATTCTTGTCCAATTAAGGTTTATAAGCAATCTTGTGCATCCAATAAGTTCATTTATGTCGTTGGATTGACATTTAGATCATTTTCTTCCACCCTAGGTTTATTCTTAATCAATTAGGGTTTTAAACCAATCTTGTGCATCCAATAGGTGCGTTTGTGTCATTGTATGAACAATTAGGTCATTTTCGTCCTCCCTAGGCTTATTAGGATTATTCTTGTCCAATTAGTGTATTTAACCAATCTTGTGCATCCAATATGTGAGTTTGTGTCATTGAATGAACATTTAGGTCATTTTCGTCCTCCCAAGACTTATTCTTGTCCAATTAGGGTTTATAACAAAAATTGTGCATTAAATAGGTGTGTATGTATCATTGGATGAAGATTTAGGTCATTTTCGTCCTTCCCAAGCTTATTCTTAACCAATTAGGGTTTTTAACCAATCTTGTGCATCCAATAGCTGTGTTTATGTAATTGGATGAACATTAAGGTCATTTTTGTCCTCCAAAGTCTTATTCTTGTCCAATTACAATTTTTAACCAATGTTGTGCATCCAGCAGGTGCGTTTGTGTCATTGTATGAACATTTAGGTTTGTTTGTGACATTGGATGAACATTTAGGCTTATTCCTGTCAAATTTGTATGAACATTTAGGTGTGTTTGTGTCGTTGGATGAACATTTAGGTCATTTTCGTCCTCCCTAGATTTATTCTTATCCAATTAGGGTTTTTGACCAATCTTGTGCAACCAATAGGTGTGTTTCTGTTATTAGATGAACATTTAGGACATTTTCGTCCACCCTAGACTTAATCTTAACCAATTAGGATTTTTAACCAATCTTGTGCATCCAATAGGTGTGTTTGTATCATTAGACGAACATTTAGCTCATTTTCATCTTTCCTAGGCTTATTCTTAATCAATTAGGGTTTTTAACCAATCTTGTGCATCGAACAGGTGCGTTTTTGTCATTGTATGAACATTTAGGTCATTTTCGTCCTTCCTAGGCTTATCCTTGTCAAATTAAGGTTTTTAAGCAATCTTTTGCATCCAATAAGTTCATTTATGTCGTTGGATTAACATTTAGATCAAATTCGTCCTCCATAGGTTTATTCTTAATCAATTAGGGTTTTAAACCAATCTTGTGCATGCAACAAGGGCGTTTGTGTCATTGTATAAACATTTAGGTCATTTTCATCCTCCCTAGGCTTATTAGGCTTATTCTTGTCCAATTTGGGTTTTTAACCAATCTTGTGCATCCAATAGGTGAGTTTGTGTCATTGGATGAACATTTAGGTCATTTTCGTCCTCTCTAGACTTATTCTTAACCAATTAGGGTTTTTAACCAATCTTGTGCATCCAATAGGTGTTTGGACGAACATTTAGGTTGTTTTCTTCCTTCCTAGGCTTATTCTTGTTGAATAAAGGTTTTTAAGCAATCTTGGGCATCCAATAAGTTCATTTGTGTCGTTGGGTTAACATTTAGATCATTTTCGTCCTCCCTAGGTTTATTCTAAATCAATTAGGGTTCTTTTCCAATCTTGTGCATCCAACAGGTGTGTTTGTGTCATTGGACGTGTATTTAGGTCATTTTCGTCCTCCCTAGTCTTATTCTAGTCCAATTACTGTTTTTTAAGCAATCTTGTGCATCCAATAAGTTCATTTGTGTCGTTGGATGAACATTTAGGTCATTTTCGTCCTCCCTAGACTTATTCTTAACCAAATAGGGTTTTTAACCAATCTTGTGGATCCAATAGGTGTGTTTTTGTCATTGGATGAACATTTAGGTCATTTTCGTCCTCCCTAGACTTATTCATAACCAATTAGGGTTTTTAACCAATCTTGTGCATCGAATAGGTGTGTTTGTGTCATTGTATGAACATTTAGGTCATTTTCGTCCTCCCTAGGCTTATTAGGCTTATTCTTGTCCAATTAGGGTTTTTAACCAATCTTGTGCATCCAATAGGTGAGTTTGTGTCATTGGATGAACATTTAGGTCATTTTCGTGCTCTCTAGACTTATTCTTGACCAATTAGGGTTTTTAACCAATCTTGTGCATCGAATAGGTATGTTTGTGTCATTGGACGAATATTTAGGTCATTTTCGTCCTTCCTAGACTTATTCTAGTCCAATTTAGGTTTTTAAGCAATCTTGTGCATCCAATAAGTTCATTTGTGTCGTTGGATGAACATTTAGGTCATTTTCATCCTCCCTAGACTTATTCTTAACCAAATAGGGTTTTTAACCAATCTTGTGCATCCAATAGGTGTGTTTTTGTCACTGGATGAACATTTAGGTCATTTTCGTCCTCCCTAGACGTATTCATAACCAATTAGGTTTTTTAACCAATCTTGTGCATCCAATAGGTGTCTTTCTGTCATTGGATGAACATTTAAGACATTTTCGTCCACCCTAGACTTATTCTTAACCAATTAGGGTTTTTAACCAATCTTGTGCATGAAATAGGTATGTTTGTGTCATTGGACGAACATTTAGGTCATTTTCGTCCTTCCTAGGCTTATTCTTGTCCAATTATGGATTATAAGCAATCTTGTGCATCCGTTAAGTTCATTTATGTCTTTGGATTAACATTTAGATCATTCTCGTCCTCCCTAGGTTTATTCTTAATCAATTAGGGTTTTAAACCAATCTTGTGCATCCAACAGGTGCGTTTGTGTCATTGTTTAAACATTTAGGTCATTTTCGTCCTCCCTAGACTTATTCTTGTCCAATTAGTGTTTTTAACCAATCTTGTGCATCCAATAGGTGAGTTTGTGTCATTGAATGAAAATTTAGGTCATTTTCGTCCTCCCAAGTGTTATTCTTGTCCAATTAGGGTTTATAACCAATATAGGGCATTCAATAGGTGTGTATGTATCATTGGATGAAGATTTAGGTCATTTTCGTCCTTCCTAAGCTTATTCTTAACAAATTAGGGTTTTTAACCAATCTTGTGCATCCAAGAGGTGTGTTTGTGTAAATGGATGAACATTTAAGTCATTTTTGTTCTCCCAAGTCTTATTCTTGTCCAATTAGGGTTTTGAACCAATCTTGTGCATCCAACAGGTGCGTTTGTGTCATTGTATGAACATTTAGGTGTGTTTGTGTCATTGGATGAACATTTAGGTCATTTCGTCCACCCTATACTTATTCTTGTCCAATTAGGGTTTTTAAGCAATCTTATGCATCCAATAAGTTCATTTGTGTCATTGGATGAACATTTAGGTCATTTTCGTCCTCCCTAGATTTATTCTTAACCAATTAGGGTTTTTAACCAATCTTGTGCATCCAATAGGTGTGTTTCTGTCATTAGATGAACGTTTAGGACATTTTAGTCCACCCTAGACTTATTCTTAACCAATTAGGGTTTTTAACCAGTCTTGTGCATCCAATAGGTGTGTTTGTGTCATTAGACGAACATTTAGCTCATTTTTATCCTTCCTAGGCTTATTCTTTTCCAATGAAGGTTTTTAAGCAATCTTGTGCCTCCAATAATTTCATTTGTGTCGTTGGATTAACATTTGGATCATTTTCGTCCTCCTTAGGTTTATTCTTAATCAATTAGGGTTTTTAACCAATCTTGTGCATCCAACAGGTGCGTGTTTGTCATTGTATGAACATTTAGGTCATTTTCGTCCTCCCTAGGCTTATTCTTGTCCAATTAAAGTTTTAAAGCAATCTTGTGCATCCAATAAGTTTATTTGTGTCGTTGGATGAACATTTAGGCCATTTTCGTCCTCCCTAGACTTATTCTTAACCAAATAGAGTTTTTAAACAATCTTGTGCATCCAATAAGTTCATTTATGTCGTTGAATTAACATTTAGATCATTTTTGTCCTCCCTAGAATTATTCTTAACCAATTAGGTTTTTTAACCAATCTTGTGCATCCAATAGGTGTGTTTGTGTCATTAGACGAACATTTAGCTCATTTTCATCCTTCCTAGGCTTATTCTTTTCCAATGAAGGTTTTTAAGCAATCTTGTGCCTCCAATAATTTCAATTGTGTCGTTGGATTAACATTTGGATCATTTTCGTCCTCCCTAGGTTTATTCTTAATCAATTAGGGTTTTTAACCAATCTTGTGCATCCAACAGGTGCGTTTTTGTCATTGTACGAACATTTAGGTTATTTTCGTCCTCCCTAGTCTTATTCTTGTCCAATTAAAGTTTTAAAGCAATCTTGTGCATCCAATAAGTTCATTTGTGTCGTTGGATGAACATTTAGGCCATTTTTGTCCTCCCTAGACTTATTCTTAACCAAATAGAGTTTTTAAACAATCTTGTGCATCCAATAAGTTCATTTATGTCATTGGATTAACATTTAGATAATTTTTGTCCTCCCTAGACTTATTCTTAACCAATTAGGTTTTTTAACCAATCTTGTGCTTCCAATAGGTGTGTTTGTGTCACTGGACGAACATTTAGGTCATTTTCGTCCTTCCTAGGCTTATCCTTGTCAAATTAAGGTTTTTAAGCAATCTTTTGCATCCAATAAGTTCATTTATGTCGTTGGATTAACATTTAGAAAAAAATTCGTCCTCCATAGTTTTATTCTTAATCAATTAGGGTTTTAAACCAATCTTGTGCATGCAACAAGGGCGTTTGTGTCATTGTATAAACATTTAGGACTTTTTCGTCCTCCCTAGGCTTATTAGGCTTATTCTTGTCCAATTAGGGTTTTTAACCAATCTTGTGCATCCAAAAGGTGAGTTTGTGTCATTGGATGAACATTTAGGTCATTTTCGTCCTCTCTAGACTTATTCTTAACCAATTAGGGTTTTTAACCAATCTTGTGCATCCGATAGGTGTTTTTGTGTCATTGGACGAACATTTAGATCATTTTCGTCCTTCCTAGGATTATTCTTGTCCAATTAATGTTTTTAAGCAATCTTGGGCATCCAATAAGTTCATTTGTGTCGTTGGGTTAACATTTAGATCATTTTCGTCCTCCCTAGGTTTATTCTAAATCAATTAGTGTTCTTTACCAATCTTGTGCATCCAACAGGTGTGTTTGTGTCATTGGACGTGTATTTAGGTCATTTTCGTCCTCCCTAGGCTTATTCTTATCCAATTAAGGTTTTTAAGCAATCTTGTGCATGCAATAAGTTCATTTGTGTCGTTGGATGAATATTTAGGTCATTTTCGTCCTCCCTCGACTTATTCTTAACCAAATAGGGTTTTTAACCAATCTTGTGCATCCAATAGGTGTGTTTTTTTCACTGGATGAACATTTAGGTCATTTTCGTCCTCCCTAGACGTATTCATAACCAATTAGGTTTTTTAACCAATCTTGTGCATCCAATAGGTGTCTTTCTGTCATTGGATGAAATTTTAAGACATTTTCGTCCACCCTAGACTTATTCTTAACCAATTAGGGTTTTTAACCAATCTTGTGCATGAAATAGGTATGTTTGTGTCATTGGACGAACATTTAGGTCATTTTCGTCCTTCCTAGGCTTATTCTTGTCCAATTATGGATTATAAGCAATCTTGTGCATCCGTTAAGTTCATTTATGTCTTTGGATTAACATTTAGATCATTCTCGTCCTCCCTAGGTTTATTCTTAATCAATTAGGGTTTTAAACCAATCTTGTGCATCCAACAGGTGCGTTTGTGTCATTGTTTAAACATTTAGGTCATTTTCGTCCTCCCTAGACTTATTCTTGTCCAATTAGTGTTTTTAACCAATCTTGTGCATCCAATAGGTGAGTTTGTGTCATTGAATGAAAATTTAGGTCATTTTCGTCCTCCCAAGTGTTATTCTTGTCCAATTAGGGTTTATAACCAATATAGGGCATTCAATAGGTGTGTATGTATCATTGGATGAAGATTTAGGTCATTTTCGTCCTTCCTAAGCTTATTCTTAACAAATTAGGGTTTTTAACCAATCTTGTGCATCCAAGAGGTGTGTTTGTGTAAATGGATGAACATTTAAGTCATTTTTGTTCTCCCAAGTCTTATTCTTGTCCAATTAGGGTTTTGAACCAATCTTGTGCATCCAACAGGTGCGTTTGTGTCATTGTATGAACATTTAGGTGTGTTTGTGTCATTGGATGAACATTTAGGTCATTTCGTCCACCCTATACTTATTCTTGTCCAATTAGGGTTTTTAAGCAATCTTATGCATCCAATAAGTTCATTTGTGTCATTGGATGAACATTTAGGTCATTTTCGTCCTCCCTAGATTTATTCTTAACCAATTAGGGTTTTTAACCAATCTTGTGCATCCAATAGGTGTGTTTCTGTCATTAGATGAACGTTTAGGACATTTTAGTCCACCCTAGACTTATTCTTAACCAATTAGGGTTTTTAACCAGTCTTGTGCATCCAATAGGTGTGTTTGTGTCATTAGACGAACATTTAGCTCATTTTTATCCTTCCTAGGCTTATTCTTTTCCAATGAAGGTTTTTAAGCAATCTTGTGCCTCCAATAATTTCATTTGTGTCGTTGGATTAACATTTGGATCATTTTCGTCCTCCTTAGGTTTATTCTTAATCAATTAGGGTTTTTAACCAATCTTGTGCATCCAACAGGTGCGTGTTTGTCATTGTATGAACATTTAGGTCATTTTCGTCCTCCCTAGGCTTATTCTTGTCCAATTAAAGTTTTAAAGCAATCTTGTGCATCCAATAAGTTTATTTGTGTCGTTGGATGAACATTTAGGCCATTTTCGTCCTCCCTAGACTTATTCTTAACCAAATAGAGTTTTTAAACAATCTTGTGCATCCAATAAGTTCATTTATGTCGTTGAATTAACATTTAGATCATTTTTGTCCTCCCTAGAATTATTCTTAACCAATTAGGTTTTTTAACCAATCTTGTGCATCCAATAGGTGTGTTTGTGTCATTAGACGAACATTTAGCTCATTTTCATCCTTCCTAGGCTTATTCTTTTCCAATGAAGGTTTTTAAGCAATCTTGTGCCTCCAATAATTTCAATTGTGTCGTTGGATTAACATTTGGATCATTTTCGTCCTCCCTAGGTTTATTCTTAATCAATTAGGGTTTTTAACCAATCTTGTGCATCCAACAGGTGCGTTTTTGTCATTGTACGAACATTTAGGTTATTTTCGTCCTCCCTAGTCTTATTCTTGTCCAATTAAAGTTTTAAAGCAATCTTGTGCATCCAATAAGTTCATTTGTGTCGTTGTATGAACATTTAGGCCATTTTCGTCCTCCCTAGACTTATTCTTAACCAAATAGAGTTTTTAAACAATCTTGTGCATCCAATAAGTTCATTTATGTCATTGGATTAACATTTAGATAATTTTTGTCCTCCCTAGACTTATTCTTAACCAATTAGGTTTTTTAACCAATCTTGTGCTTCCAATAGGTGTGTTTGTGTCACTGGACGAACATTTAGGTCATTTTCGTCCTTCCTAGGCTTATCCTTGTCAAATTAAGGTTTTTAAGCAATCTTTTGCATCCAATAAGTTCATTTATGTCGTTGGATTAACATTTAGAAAAAAATTCGTCCTCCATAGTTTTATTCTTAATCAATTAGGGTTTTAAACCAATCTTGTGCATGCAACAAGGGCGTTTGTGTCATTGCATAAACATTTAGGACTTTTTCGTCCTCCCTAGGCTTATTAGGCTTATTCTTGTCCAATTAGGGTTTTTAACCAATCTTGTGCATCAAAAAGGTGAGTTTGTGTCATTGGATGAACATTTAGGTCATTTTCGTCCTCTCTAGACTTATTCTTAACCAATTAGGGTTTTTAACCAATCTTGTGCATCCGATAGGTGTTTTTGTGTCATTGGACGAACATTTAGATCATTTTCGTCCTTCCTAGGATTATTCTTGTCCAATTAATGTTTTTAAGCAATCTTGGGCATCCAATAAGTTCATTTGTGTCGTTGGGTTAACATTTAGATCATTTTCGTCCTCCCTAGGTTTATTCTAAATCAATTAGTGTTCTTTACCAATCTTGTGCATCCAACAGGTGTGTTTGTGTCATTGGACGTGTATTTAGGTCATTTTCGTCCTCCCTAGGCTTATTCTTATCCAATTAAGGTTTTTAAGCAATCTTGTGCATGCAATAAGTTCATTTGTGTCGTTGGATGAATATTTAGGTCATTTTCGTCCTCCCTCGACTTATTCTTAACCAAATAGGGTTTTTAACCAATCTTGTGCATCCAATAGGTGTGTTTTTTTCACTGGATGAACATTTAGGTCATTTTCGTCCTCCCTAGACGTATTCATAACCAATTAGGTTTTTTAACCAATCTTGTGCATCCAATAGGTGTCTTTCTGTCATTGGATGAAATTTTAAGACATTTTCGTCCACCCTAGACTTATTCTTAACCAATTAGGGTTTTTAACCAATCTTGTGCATGAAATAGGTATGTTTGTGTCATTGGACGAACATTTAGGTCATTTTCGTCCTTCCTAGGCTTATTCTTGTCCAATTATGGATTATAAGCAATCTTGTGCATCCGTTAAGTTCATTTATGTCTTTGGATTAACATTTAGATCATTCTCGTCCTCCCTAGGTTTATTCTTAATCAATTAGGGTTTTAAACCAATCTTGTGCATCCAACAGGTGCGTTTGTGTCATTGTTTAAACATTTAGGTCATTTTCGTCCTCCCTAGACTTATTCTTGTCCAATTAGTGTTTTTAACCAATCTTGTGCATCCAATAGGTGAGTTTGTGTCATTGAATGAAAATTTAGGTCATTTTCGTCCTCCCAAGTGTTATTCTTGTCCAATTAGGGTTTATAACCAATATAGGGCATTCAATAGGTGTGTATGTATCATTGGATGAAGATTTAGGTCATTTTCGTCCTTCCTAAGCTTATTCTTAACAAATTAGGGTTTTTAACCAATCTTGTGCATCCAAGAGGTGTGTTTGTGTAAATGGATGAACATTTAAGTCATTTTTGTTCTCCCAAGTCTTATTCTTGTCCAATTAGGGTTTTGAACCAATCTTGTGCATCCAACAGGTGCGTTTGTGTCATTGTATGAACATTTAGGTGTGTTTGTGTCATTGGATGAACATTTAGGTCATTTCGTCCACCCTATACTTATTCTTGTCCAATTAGGGTTTTTAAGCAATCTTATGCATCCAATAAGTTCATTTGTGTCATTGGATGAACATTTAGGTCATTTTCGTCCTCCCTAGATTTATTCTTAACCAATTAGGGTTTTTAACCAATCTTGTGCATCCAATAGGTGTGTTTCTGTCATTAGATGAACGTTTAGGACATTTTAGTCCACCCTAGACTTATTCTTAACCAATTAGGGTTTTTAACCAGTCTTGTGCATCCAATAGGTGTGTTTGTGTCATTAGACGAACATTTAGCTCATTTTTATCCTTCCTAGGCTTATTCTTTTCCAATGAAGGTTTTTAAGCAATCTTGTGCCTCCAATAATTTCATTTGTGTCGTTGGATTAACATTTGGATCATTTTCGTCCTCCTTAGGTTTATTCTTAATCAATTAGGGTTTTTAACCAATCTTGTGCATCCAACAGGTGCGTGTTTGTCATTGTATGAACATTTAGGTCATTTTCGTCCTCCCTAGGCTTATTCTTGTCCAATTAAAGTTTTAAAGCAATCTTGTGCATCCAATAAGTTTATTTGTGTCGTTGGATGAACATTTAGGCCATTTTCGTCCTCCCTAGACTTATTCTTAACCAAATAGAGTTTTTAAACAATCTTGTGCATCCAATAAGTTCATTTATGTCGTTGAATTAACATTTAGATCATTTTTGTCCTCCCTAGAATTATTCTTAACCAATTAGGTTTTTTAACCAATCTTGTGCATCCAATAGGTGTGTTTGTGTCATTAGACGAACATTTAGCTCATTTTCATCCTTCCTAGGCTTATTCTTTTCCAATGAAGGTTTTTAAGCAATCTTGTGCCTCCAATAATTTCAATTGTGTCGTTGGATTAACATTTGGATCATTTTCGTCCTCCCTAGGTTTATTCTTAATCAATTAGGGTTTTTAACCAATCTTGTGCATCCAACAGGTGCGTTTTTGTCATTGTACGAACATTTAGGTTATTTTCGTCCTCCCTAGTCTTATTCTTGTCCAATTAAAGTTTTAAAGCAATCTTGTGCATCCAATAAGTTCATTTGTGTCGTTG
>JBBPBS010000912.1:463654-496235 GCA_037974835.1 Cicer judaicum
TTTAAGACATTTTCGTCCACCCTAGACTTATTCTTAACCAATTAGGGTTTTTAACCAATCTTGTGCATGAAATAGGTATGTTTGTGTCATTGGACGAACATTTAGGTCATTTTCGTCCTTCCTAGGCTTATTCTTGTCCAATTATGGATTATAAGCAATCTTGTGCATCCGTTAAGTTCATTTATGTCTTTCGATTAACATTTAGATCATTCTCGTCCTCCCTAGGTTTATTCTTAATCAATTAGGGTTTTAAACCAATCTTGTGCATCCAACAGGTGCGTTTGTGTCATTGTTTAAACATTTAGGTCATTTTCGTCCTCCCTAGACTTATTCTTGTCCAATTAGTGTTTTTAACCAATCTTGTGCATCCAATAGGTGAGTTTGTGTCATTGAATGAAAATTTAGGTCATTTTCGTCCTCCCAAGTGTTATTCTTGTCCAATTAGGGTTTATAACCAATATAGGGCATTCAATAGGTGTGTATGTATCATTGGATGAAGATTTAGGTCATTTTCGTCCTTCCTAAGCTTATTCTTAACAAATTAGGGTTTTTAACCAATCTTGTGCATCCAAGAGGTGTGTTTGTGTAAATGGATGAACATTTAAGTCATTTTTGTTCTCCCAAGTCTTATTCTTGTCCAATTAGGGTTTTGAACCAATCTTGTGCATCCAACAGGTGCGTTTGTGTCATTGTATGAACATTTAGGTGTGTTTGTGTCATTGGATGAACATTTAGGTCATTTCGTCCACCCTATACTTATTCTTGTGCAATTAGGGTTTTTAAGCAATCTTATGCATCCAATAAGTTCATTTGTGTCATTGGATGAACATTTAGGTCATTTTCGTCCTCCCTAGATTTATTCTTAACCAATTAGGGTTTTTAACCAATCTTGTGCATCCAATAGGTGTGTTTCTGTCATTAGATGAACGTTTAGGACATTTTCGTCCACCCTAGACTTATTCTTAACCAATTAGGGTTTTTAACCAGTCTTGTGCATCCAATTGGTGTGTTTGTGTCATTAGACGAACATTTAGCTCATTTTTATCCTTCCTAGGCTTATTCTTTTCCAATGAAGGTTTTTAAGCAATCTTGTGCCTCCAATAATTTCATTTGTGTCGTTGGATTATCATTTGGATCATTTTCGTCCTCCTTAGGTTTATTCTTAATCAATTAGGGTTTTTAACCAATCTTGTGCATCCAACAGGTGCGTGTTTGTCATTGTATGAACATTTAGGTCATTTTCGTCCTCCCTAGGCTTATTCTTGTCCAATTAAAGTTTTAAAGCAATCTTGTGCATCCAATAAGTTTATTTGTGTCGTTGGATGAACATTTAGGCCATTTTCGTCCTCCCTAGACTTATTCTTAACCAAATAGAGTTTTTAAACAATCTTGTGCATCCAATAAGTTCATTTATGTCGTTGAATTAACATTTAGATCATTTTTGTCCTCCCTAGACTTATTCTTAACCAATTAGGTTTTTTAACCAATCTTGTGCATCCAATAGGTGTGTTTGTGTCATTAGACGAACATTTAGCTCATTTTCATCCTTCCTAGGCTTATTCTTTTCCAATGAAGGTTTTTAAGCAATCTTGTGCCTCCAATAATTTCAATTGTGTCGTTGGATTAACATTTGGATCATTTTCGTCCTCCCTAGGTTTATTCTTAATCAATTAGGGTTTTTAACCAATCTTGTGCATCCAACAGGTGCGTTTTTGTCATTGTACGAACATTTAGGTTATTTTCGTCCTCCCTAGTCTTATTCTTGTCCAATTAAAGTTTTAAAGCAATCTTGTGCATCCAATAAGTTCATTTGTGTCGTTGTATGAACATTTAGGCCATTTTCGTCCTCCCTAGACTTATTCTTAACCAAATAGAGTTTTTAAACAATCTTGTGCATCCAATAAGTTCATTTATGTCATTGGATTAACATTTAGATAATTTTTGTCCTCCCTAGACTTATTCTTAACCAATTAGGTTTTTTAACCAATCTTGTGCTTCCAATAGGTGTGTTTGTGTCACTGGACGAACATTTAGGTCATTTTCGTCCTTCCTAGGCTTATCCTTGTCAAATTAAGGTTTTTAAGCAATCTTTTGCATCCAATAAGTTCATTTATGTCGTTGGATTAACATTTAGAAAAAAATTCGTCCTCCATAGTTTTATTCTTAATCAATTAGGGTTTTAAACCAATCTTGTGCATGCAACAAGGGCGTTTGTGTCATTGTATAAACATTTAGGACTTTTTCGTCCTCCCTAGGCTTATTAGGCTTATTCTTGTCCAATTAGGGTTTTTAACCAATCTTGTGCATCCAAAAGGTGAGTTTGTGTCATTGGATGAACATTTAGGTCATTTTCGTCCTCTCTAGACTTATTCTTAACCAATTAGGGTTTTTAACCAATCTTGTGCATCCGATAGGTGTTTTTGTGTCATTGGACGAACATTTAGATCATTTTCGTCCTTCCTAGGATTATTCTTGTCCAATTAATGTTTTTAAGCAATCTTGGGCATCCAATAAGTTCATTTGTGTCGTTGGGTTAACATTTAGATCATTTTCGTCCTCCCTAGGTTTATTCTAAATCAATTAGTGTTCTTTACCAATCTTGTGCATCCAACAGGTGTGTTTGTGTCATTGGACGTGTATTTAGGTCATTTTCGTCCTCCCTAGGCTTATTCTTATCCAATTAAGGTTTTTAAGCAATCTTGTGCATCCAATAAGTTCATTTGTGTCGTTGGATGAATATTTAGGTCATTTTCGTCCTCCCTCGACTTATTCTTAACCAAATAGGGTTTTTAACCAATCTTGTGCATCCAATAGGTGTGTTTCTGTCATTGGATGAACATTTAGGTCATTTTCGTCTTCCCTAGACTTATTCATAACCAATTAGTGTTTTTAACCAATCTTGTGCATCCAATAGGTGTATTTCTGTCATTGGATGAACATTTAGGACATTTACGTCCACCCTAGACTTATTCTTAACCAATTAGGGTTTTTCACCAATCTTGTGCATCAAATAGGTGTGTTTGTGTCATTGGACGAACATTTAGGTCATTTTCGTCCTTCCTAGGCTTATTCTTGTCCAATTATGGATTATAAGCAATCTTGTGCATCCGATAAGTTCATTTATGTCGTTGGATTAACATTTAGAGCATTTTCGTCCTCCCTAGGTTTATTCTTAATCAATTAGGGTTTTAAACCAATCTTGTGCATCCAATAGGATGAACATTTAGGTCATTGGATGAACATTTAGGTCATTTTCGTCCTCCCAAGACTTATTCATAACCAATTAGGGTTTTTAACCAATCTTGTGCATCCAATAGCTGTGTTTGTGTCATTCGACGAACATTTAGGTCATTTTCGTCCTTCCTATGCTTATTCTTGTCCAATTATCGTTTATAAGCAATCTTGTGCATCCAATAAGATCATTTATGATGCTGGATTAACATTTAGATCATTTTCGTCCTCCCTAGGTTTATTCTTAATCAATTAGGGTTTTAAACCAATCTTGGCATCCAACAAGTGCATTTGTGTCATTGTATGAACATTTATGTCATGTTCGTCGTCCCTTGGCTTATTAGGCTTATTCTTGTCGAATTAGGGTTTTTAACCAATCTTGTGCATCCAATAGGTGAGTTTGTGTCATTGGATGAACATTTAGGTCATTTTCGTCTTCCCTAGACTTATTCTTGTCCCATTAGGGTTTATAACCAATATTGTGCATTCAATAGGTGTGTATGTATCATTGGATGAATATTTAGGTCATTATCGTCCTTCCTAAGCTTATTCTTAACCAATTAGGGTTTTTAACCAATGATGTGCATCCAATATGTGTGTTTGTGTAATTGGATGAACATTTAGGTCATTTTTGTCCTCTCAAGTCTTATTCTTGGCCAATTACGGTTTTTAACCAATCTTGTGCATTTTTAACCAATCTTGTTCATCCAATAAGTTCATTTTTGTTGTTGGATGAACATTTAGATCATTTTCATCCTCCCTATACTTATTCTTAACCAAATAGGGTTTTTAACCAATCTTGTGCATCCAATAGGAGTGTTTTTCACATTGGATGAACATTTAGGTCATTTTCGTCCTCCCTAGACTTATTCATAACCAATTATGGTTTTTAACCAATCTTGTGCCTCCAGTAGGTGTGTTTGTGTCATTGGACGAACATTTAGGTCATTTTCATCCTTCCTAGGCTTATTCTTGTCCAATTAAGGTTTATAAGCAATCTTGTGCATCCAATAAGTTCATTTATGTCGTTGGATTGACATTTAGATCATTTTCTTCCACCCTAGGTTTATTCTTAATCAATTAGGGTTTTAAACCAATCTTGTGCATCCAATAGGTGCGTTTGTGTCATTTGATGAACATTTAGGTCATTTTCGTCCTCCCAAGACTTATTCTTGTCCAATTAGGGTTTATAACAAAAATTGTGCATTAAATAGGTGTGTATGTATCATTGGATGAAGATTTAGGTCATTTTCGTCCTTCCCAAGCTTATTCTTAACCAATTAGGGTTTTTAACCAATCTTGTGCATCCAATAGCTGTGTTTGTGTAATTGGATGAACATTTAGGTCATTTTTGTCCTCCAAAGTCTTATTCTTGTCCAATTACAATTTTTAACCAATGTTGTGCATCCAGCAGGTGCGTTTGTGTCATTGTATGAACATTTAGGTTTGTTTGTGACATTGGATGAACATTTAGGTCATTTTCATCCACCCTATGCTTATTCCTGTCAAATTAGGCTTTTTAAGCAATCTTGTGCTTCCAATAAGTTCGTTTGTATCGTCAGATGAACATTTAGGTCATTTTCGTCCTCTCTAGACTTATTCTTCACCAATTAGGGTTTTTAACCAATCTTGTGCATCCAATAGGTGTGTTTGTGTCATTGTACGAACATTTAGATCATTTTCATCCTTCCTAGGCTTATTCTTGTCCAATTAAGGTTTTTATGCAATCTTGAGCATCCAATAAGTTCATTTGTGTCGTTGGGTTAACATTTAGATCATTTTCGTCCTCCCAAGGTTTAGTCTTAATCAATTAGGTTTCTTTACCAATCTTATGCACCCAACAGTTGTGTTTGTGTCATTGGATGAACATTTAGGTCATTTCGTCCACCCTATGCTTATTCTTGTCCAATTAGGGTTTTTAAGCAATCTTGTGCATCCAATAAGTTCATTTGTGTCGTTGGATGAACATTTAGGTCATTTTCGTCCTCCCTAGATTTATTCTTAACCAATTAGGGTTTTTAACCAATCTTCTGCATCCAATAGGTGTGTTTCGGTCATTAGATGAACATTTAGGACATTTTCGTCCACCCTAGACTTATTCTTAATCAATTAGGGTTTTAAACCAATCTTGTGAATCCAACAGGGGCGTTTGTGTCATTGGATAAACATTTAGGTCATTTTCGTCATCCCAAGTGTTATTCTTGTCCAATTAGGGTTTTTAACCAATCTTGTGCATCCAATAGGTGAGTTTGTGTCATTGGATAAACATTTAGGTCATTTTCGTCCTCTCTAGACTTGTTCTTAACCAATTAGGGTCTTTAACCAATCTTGTGCATCCAATAGGTGTGTTTGTGTCATTGGACCAAACATTTAGGTCATTTTCGTCCTTCCTAGGCTTATTCTTGTCCAATTATGGTTTTTAAGCAATATTGAGCATCTAATAAGTTCATTTGTGTGGTTGGGTTAACATTTAGATCATTTTCGTCCTCCCTAGGTTTATTCTTAATCAATTAGGGTTCTTTACCAATCATGTGCATCCAACAGGTGTGTTTGTGTTATTAAACAAGTATTCAGGTCATTTTCGTCCTCCCTAGGCTTATTCTTGTCCAATTTAGGTTTTTAAGCAATCTTGTGCATCCAATAAGTTCATTTGTGTCGTTGGATGAACATTTAGGTCATTTTCGTCCTCCCTAGACTTATTCTTAACCAAATAGGGTTTTTAACCAATCTTGTGCATCCAATAGGTGTGTTTCTGTCATTGGATGAACATTTAGGTCACTTTCGTCCTCCCTAGACTTAATCATAACCAATTAGGGTTTTTAACCAATCTTTTGCATCCAATAGGTGTGTTTGTGTCATTGGACGAACATTTAGGTCATTTTCATCCTTCCTAGGCTTATTCTTGTCCAATTAAGGTTTATAAGCAATCTTGTGCATCAAATAAGTTCATTTATGTCGTTGGATTGACATTTAGATCATTTTCTTCCTCCCTAGGTTTATTCTTAATCAATTAGGGTTTTAAACCAATCTTGTGCATCCAATAGGTGCGTTTGTGTCATTGTATGAACAATTAGGTCATTTTCGTCCTCCCTAGGCTTATTAGGATTATTCTTGTCCAATTAGGGTTTTTAACCAATCTTGTGCATCCAATATGTGATTTTGTGTCATTGGATGAACATTTAGGTCATTTTCGTCCTCCCAAGACTTATTCTTTTCCAATTAGGGTTTATAACAAAAATTGTGCATTAAATAGGTGTGTATGTATCATTGGATGAAGATTTAGGTCATTTTCGTCCTTCCCAACCTTATTCTTAACCAATTAGGGTTTTTAACAAATCTTGTGCATCCAATAGGTGTGTTTGTGTAATTGGATGAACATTTAGGTCATTTTTGTCCTCCCAAGTCTTATTCTTGTCCAATTACAATTTTTAACCAATGTTGTGCATCCAGCAGGTGCGTTTGTGTGATTGTATGAACATTTAGGTTTGTTTGTGACATTGGATGAACATTTAGGTTATTTTCATCCACCCTATGCTTATTCTTGTCAAATTAGGGTTTTTAAGCAATCTTGTGCATCCAATAAGTTCGTTTGTGTCGTTGGATGAACATTTAGGTCATTTCAGTCCTCTCTAGACTTATTCTTCACCAATTAGGGTTTTTAACCAATCTTGTGCATCCAATAGGTGTGTTTGTATCATTGGACGAACATTTAGATCATTTTCGTCCTTCCATGGCTTATTCTTGTCCAATTAAGGTTTTTAAGCAATCTTGAGCATCCAATAAGTTCATTTGTGTCGTTGGGTTAACATTTAGATCATTTTCGTCCTCCCTAGGTTTAGTCTTAATCAATTAGGTTTCTTTACCAATCTTGTGCACCCAACAGTTGTGTTTGTGTCATTGGATGAACATTTAGGTCATTTCGTCCACCCTATGCTTATTCTTGTCCAATTAGGGTTTTTAAGCAATCTTGTGCATCCAATAAGTTCATTTGTGTCGTTGGATGAACATTTAGGTCATTTTCGTCCTCCATAGATTTATTCTTAACCAATTATGGTTTTTAACCAATCTTGTGCATCCAATAGGTGTGTTTCTTTCATTAGATGAACATTTAGGACATTTTCATCCACCCTACACTTATTCTTAACGAATTAGAGATTTTAACCAATCTTGTGCATCCAATAGGTGTGTTTTTGTCATTAGACGAACATTTAGCTCATTTTCATCCTTCCTAGGCTTATTCTTTTCCAATGAAGGTTTTTAAGCAATCTTGTGCCTCCAATAAGTTCATTTGTGTCGTTGGATTAAGATTTGGATCATTTTCGTCCTCCCTAGATTTATTCTTAATCAATTAGGGTTTTTAACCAATCTTGTGCATCCAACAGGTGCGTTTGTGTCATTGTATGAACATTTAGGTCATTTTCCTCCTCCCTAGGCTTATTCTTGCCCAATTAAAGTTTTAAAGCAATCTTCTGCATCCAATAAGTTCATTTGTGTCGTTGGATGAACATTTAGGCCATTTTCGTCCTCCCTAGACTTATTCTTACCCAAATAGGGTTTTTAATCAATCTTGTGCATCCAATCGGTGTGTTTCTGTCCTTGGATGAACATTTAGGTCATTTTCGTCCTCCCTAGGCTTATTCTTCTCCAATTAAGGTTTTTAAGCAATCTTGTGCATCCAATAAGTTCATTTGTGTCATGCTATGAACGTTTAGGTCATTTTCGTCCTCCCAAGTCTTATTATTGTCCAATTAGGGTTCATAACCTATATTGTGCATTCAATAGGCGTGTATGTGTCATTCGATGAAGATTTAGGTCAATTTCATCTTTTAAACTTATTCTTAACCAATTAGGGTTTTTAACCAATCTTGTGCATCCAATAGATGTGTTTGTGTAATTGGATGAACATTTAGGTCATTTTTGTCCTCCAAAATCTTATTCTTGTCCAATTACGGTTTTTAACCAATCTTGTGCATCCAACAAGTGCATTTGTGTCATTGTATAAACATTTAGGTGTGTTTGTGTCATTGGATCAAAATCTTGGTAATTTTCATCCACCCTATGCTTATTCTTGTCCAATTAGGGTTTTTTAGCAATGTTGTGCATCCAATAAATTCATTTATGTCGATGGATTAACATTTAGATCATTTTCGTCCTCCAAAGGTTTATTCTTAACCAATTAGGGTTTTAAACCAATCTTGTGCATCCAATAGGTGCGTTTGTGTCATTGTATGAACATTTAGGTCATTTACGTCCTCCCTAGGCTTATTCTTGTCCAATTAGGGTTTTTAACCAATCTTGTGCGTCCAATAGGTGAGTTTTTGTCATTGAATGAAAATTTAGGTCATTTTCGTCCTCCCAAGTGTTATTCTTGTCCAATTAGGGTTTATCACCAATATAGTGCATTCAATAGGTGTGTATGTATCATTGGATGAAGATTTAGGTCATTTTCGTCCTTCCTAAGCTTATTCTTAACCAATTAGGGTTTTTAACCAATCTTGTGCATCCAATAGGTGTGTTTGTGTAATTGGATGAACATTTAGGTCATTTTTGTTCTCCCAAGTCTTATTCTTGTCCAATTAGGGTTTTTAACAAATCTTGTGCATCCAACACGTGCGTTTGTGTCATTGTATGAAAATTTAGGTGGGTTTGTGTCATTGGATGAACATTTAGGTCATTTCGTCCACCCTATACTTATTCTTGTTCAATTAGCGTTTTTAAGCAATCTTGTGCATCCAATAAGTTCATTTGTATCGTTGGATGGACATTTAGGTCATTTTCGTCCTCCCTAGATTTATTCTTAACCAATTAGGGTTTTTAACCAATCTTGTGCATCCAATAGGTGTGTTTCTGTCATTAGATGAACATTTAGGACATTTTCGTCTACCCTAGACTTATTCTTAACCAATTAGGGTTTTTAACCAGTCTTGTGCTTCCAATAGGTGTGTTTGTGTCATTAGACGAACATTTAGCTCATTTTCATCCTTCCTAGGCTTATTCTTTTCCAATAAAGGTTTTTAAGCAATCTTGTGCCTCTAATAATTTCATTTGTGTCGTTGGATTAAAATTTGGATCACTTTCGTCCTCCCTACGTTTATTCTGAATCAATTAGGGTTTTTAACCAATCTTGTGCATCCGACAGGTGCGTTTTTGTTATTGTATGAACATTTAGGTCATTTTCGTCCTCCCTAGGCTTATTCTTGTCCAATTAAAGTTTTAAAGCAATCTTGTGCATCCAATAAGTTCATTTGTGTCGTTGGATGAACATTTAGGCCATTTTCATCCTCCCTAGACTTATTCTTAACATTTGGATCATTTTCATCCTCCCTAGGTTTATTCTTAATCATTTAGGGTTTTTAACCAATCTTGTGCATCCAACAGGTGCGTTTTTGTCATTATATGAAAATTTAGGTCATTTTCGTCCTCCCTAGGCTTATTCTTGTCCAATTAAAGTTTTAAAGCAATCTTGTGCATCCAATAAGTTCATTTGTGTCGTTGGATGAACATTTAGGCCATTTTCATCCTCCCTAGACTTATTCTTAACATTTGGATCATTTTCATCCTCCCTAGGTTTATTCTTAATCATTTAGGGTTTTTAACCAATCTTGTGCATCCAACAGGTGCGTTTTTGTCATTATATAAAAATTTAGGTCATTTTCGTCCTCCCTAGGCTTATTCTTGTCCAATTAAAGTTTTAAAGCAATCTTGTGCATCCAATAAGTTCAATTATGTCGTTGGATTAACATTTAGATCATTTTTGTCCTGCCTAGACTTATTCTTAACCAATTAGGTTTTTTAACCAATCTTGTGCATCCAATAGGTGTGTTTGTGTCACTGGACGAACATTTAGGTCATTTTCGTCCTTCCTAGGCTTATCCTTGTCAAATTAAGGTTTTTAAGCAATCTTTTGCATCCAACAAGTTCATTTATGTCGTTGGATTAACATTTAGATCAAATTCGTCCTCCGTAGGTTTATTCTTAATCAATTAGGGTTTTAAACCAATCTTGTGCATGCAACAAGGGCGTTTGTGTCATTGTATAAACATTTAGGTCTTTTTCGTCCTCCCTAGGCTTATTAGGCTTATTCTTGTCCAATTAGGGTTTTTAACCAATCTTGTGCATCCAATAGGTGAGTTTGTGTCATTGGATGAACATTTAGGTCATTTTCGTCCTCTCTAGACTTATTTTTAACCAATTAGGGTTTTTAACCAATCTGGTGCATCCAATTGGTGTGTTTGTGTCATTGGACGAACATTTAGATCATTTTCGTCCTTCCTAGAATTATTCTTGTCCAATTAAGGTTTTTAAGCAATCTTGGGCATCCAATAAGTTCATTTGTGTGGTTGGGTTAACATTTAGATCATTTTCTTCCTCCCTAGGTTTATTCTTAATCAATTAGGGTTCTTTACCAATCTTGTGCATCCAAAAGGTGTGTTTGTGTCATTGGACGTGTATTTAGGTAATTTTCGTCCTCCCTAGGCTTATTCTTGTCGAATTAAGGTTTTTAAGCATTCTTGTGCATCCAATAAGTTCATTTGTGTTGTTGGATGAACATTTAGATCATTTTCGTCCTCCCTAGGTTTATTCTTAATCAATTAGGGTTTTAAACCAATCTTGTGCATCCAACAGGTGCGTTTGTGTCATTGTATTAACATTTAGGTCATTTTCGTCCTCCTTAAGCTTATTCTTGTCCAATTGGGGTTTCTAACCATTCTTGTGCATCCAATAGGTGAGTTTGTGTCGTTGGATGAACATTTAGTTCATTTTCGTCCTCCCAAGTGTTATTCTTGTCACATTAGGGTTTATAACCAATATTGTGCATTCAATAGCTGTGTATGTATCATTGGATGAAGATTTAGGTCATTTTCGTTGCTCCTGAGCTTATTCTTAACCAATTAGGGTTTTTAACAAATCTTGTGCATCCAATAGGTGTGTTTGTGTAATTGGATGAACATTTAGGTCATTATTGTCCTCCCAAGTCGTATTCTTGTCCAATTACGGTTTTTAACCAATCTTGTGCATCCAACAGGTGCGTTTGTGTCATTATATGAACATTTAGGTGTGTTTGTGTCATTGGATGAACATTTAGGTCATTTTCATCCACCCTATGCTTATTCCTATCGAATTAGGGTTTTTAAGCAATCTTGTCCATCCAATAAGTTCATTTGTGTCGTTAGATGAACATTTAGGACATTTTCGTCCTCCCTAGATTTATTTTTAACCAATTAGGGTTTTTAACCAATCTTGTGCATCAAATAGGTGTGTTTGTGTCATTAGACGAACATTTAGGTCATTTTTGTCCTTCCTAGGCTTATTCTTGTCCAAATAAGGTTTTTAAGCAATGTTGTGCATCCAATAAGTTCATTTGTGTCGTTGGATTAACATTTGGGTCATTTTCGTCCTCCCAGGGTTTATTCTTAATCAATTAGGGTTTTAAACCAATCTTGTGCATCCAACAGGTGCGTTTATGTCATTGTATGAACATTTAGGTCATTTTCGTCCTCCATAGGCTTATTCTTGTCCAATTAACGTTTTTAAGCAATCTTGTGCATGCAATAAGTTCATTTATGTCATTGCATTAACATTGGAACATTTTCGTCCTCCCTAGGTTTATTCTTAATCAATAAGGGTTTTAAACCAATCTTGTGTTTCCAATAGGTGTGTTTCTGTCATTGGATGAACATTTAGGTCATTTTCGTCCTCCCTAGACTTATTCTTAACGAATTAGGGTTTTTAAACAATCTTGTGCATCCAATACGCGTGTTTGTGTCATTGGAAGAACATTTAGGTCATTTTCGGTGTTCTTAGGCTTATTCTTGTCCAATTAAGGTTTTTAAGCAATCTTGTGCATCCAATAAGTTCATTTATGTCGTTGGATTAACATTTGGATCATTTTCGTGTTCCCTAGGTTTATTCTTAATCAATTAGGGTTTTAAACCAATCTTGTGCATCCAACAGGTGCGTTTGTGTCATGGTTTGAACATTTTGGTCAGTTTCGTCCTCCCAAGTCTTATTATTGTCCAATTAGGGTTTATAACCTATATTGTGCATTCAATAGGCGTGTATGTGTCATTCAACGAAGATTTAGGTCAATTTTGTCCTTCCTAAGCTTATTCTTTATCAATTAGGGTTTTTAACCAATCTTGTGCATCCAATAGGTGTGTTTGTGTCATTGTTTGCACATTTAGGTCATTTTCGTCCTCCTTAGGCTTATTAGGCTTATTCTTGTCCAATTAGGGTTTTTAACCAATCTTGTGCATCCAATAGGTGAGTTTGTGTCATTGGATGAACATTTAGGTCATTTTCGTCTTTCCTAGGCTTATTCTTGTTCAATTAAGGTTTTTAAGCAATCTTGGGCATCCAATAAGTTCATTTGTGTTGTTGGGTTAACAATTAGATCATTTTCGTCCTCCCTAGGTTTATTCTAAATCAATTAGGGTTCTTTACCAATCTTGTGCATCCAACAGGTGTGTTTGTGTCATTAAACGAGTATTTAGCTCATTTTCGTCCTGCCTAGGCTTATTCTTGTCCAATTAAGGTTTTTAAGCAATCTTGTGCATCAAATAAGTTGATTTGTGTCGTTGGATTAACATTTAGGTCATTTTCGTCCTCCCTAGACTTATTCTTAACCAAATACGGTTTTTAACCAATCTTGTGCATCTAATAAGTGTGCTTCTGTCATTGGATGAACATTTAGGTCATTTTCGTCCTCTCTAGACTTATTCATAACCAATTAGGGTTTTTAACCAATCTTGTGCATCCAATAGGTGTGATTGTGTCATTGGACGAACATTTAGGTCATTTTCGTCCTTTCTAGGGTTATTCTTGTCCAATTAAGTTTTATAAGCAATCTTGTTCATCCAATAAGTTCATTTATGTCGTTGGATTAACATTTAGATCATTTTCGTCCTCCCTAGGTTTATTCTTAATCAATCAGGGTTTTAAACCAATCTTGTGCATCCAACAGGGGCGTTTGTGTTATTGTATGAACATTTAGGTCATTTTCGTCCTCCCTAGGCTTATTAGGCTTATTCTTGTCCAATTAGGGTTTTTAACCAATCTTGTGCATCTAATAGGTGAGTTTGTGTCATTGGATGAACATTTAGGTCATTTTCGTGCTCTCTAGACTTATTCTTAACCAATTAGGGTTTTTAACCAATCTTGTGCAACCAATAGGTGTGTTTGTGTCATTGGACGAACATTTAGGTCATTTTCATCCTTCCTAGGCTTATTATTGTCCAATTAAGGTTTTTAAGCAATCTTGGGCATCCAATAAGTTCATTTGTGTGGTTGGGTTAACATTTAGATCATTTTCTTCCTCCCTAGGTTTATTCTTAATCAATTAGGGTTCTTTACCAATCTTGTGCATCCAAAAGGTGTGTTTTTGTCATTGGACGAACATTTAGGTCATTTTCCTCCTTCCTATGTTTATTCTTGTCCAGTTATCATTGGATGAAGATTTAGGTCATTTTCGTTGCTCCTGAGCTTATTCTTAACCAATTATGGTTTTTAACCAATCTTGTGCATCCAATAGGTGTGTTTGTGTAATTGGATGAACATTTAGGTCATTATTGTCCTCCCAAGTCTTATTCTTGTCCAATTACGGTTTTTAACCAATCTTGTGCATCCAACAGGTGCGTTTGTGTCGTTATATGAACATTTAGGTGTGTCGTTATATGAACATTGGATGAACATTTAGGTCATTTTCATCCACCCTATGCTTATTCCTATCGAATTAGGGTTTTTAAGCAATCTTGTGCATCCAATAAGTTCATTTGTGTCGTTAGATGAACATTTAGGACATTTTCGTCCTCCCTAGATTTATTTTTAACCAATTAGGGTTTTTAACCAATCTTGTGCATCAAATAGGTGTGTTTGTGTCATTAGACGAACATTTAGGTCATTTTTGTCCTTCCTAGGCTTATACTTGTCCAAATAAGGTTTTTAAACAATGTTGTGCATCCAATAAGTTCATTTGTGTCGTTGGATTAACATTTGGGTCATTTTCGTCCTCCCAGGGTTTATTCTTAATCAATTAGGGTTTTAAACCAATCTTGTGCATCCAACAGGTGAGTTTGTGTCATTGGATGAACATTTAGTTCATTTTCGTTCTCTCTAGACTTATTCTTAACCAATTAGGGTTTTTAACCAATCTTGTGCATCCAATAGGTGTGTTTGTGTCATTGGACGAACATTTAGGTCATTTTCGTCCTTCCTAGGCTTATTCTTGTCCAATTAAGGTTTTTAAGCAATCTTGGGCATCCAATAAGTTCATTTGTGTTGTTGGGTTAACAATTAGATCATTTTCGTCCTCCCTAGGTTTATTCTAAATCAATTAGGGTTCTTTACCAATCTTGTGCATCCAACAGGTGTGTTTGTGTCATTAAACGAGTATTTAGGTCATTTTCATCCTTCCTAGGCTTATTATTGTCCAATTAAGGTTATTAAGCAATCTTGGGTATCCAATAAGTTCATTTGTGTGGTTGGGTTAACATTTAGATCATTTTCTTCCTCCCTAGGTTTATTCTTAATCAATTAGGGTTCTTTACCAATCTTGTGCATCCAAAAGGTGTGTTTTTGTCATTGGACGAACATTTAGGTCATTTTCCTCCTTCCTATGTTTATTCTTGTCATGTTAAGTTTTATAAGCATACTTGTGCATCCAATAAGTTCATTTATGTCTTTGGATTAACATTTAGATCATTTTCGTCCTCCCAGGGTTTATTCTTAATCAATTAGGGTTTTAAACCAATCTTGTGCATCCAACAGGTGCGTTTGTGTCATTGTATGAACATTTAGGTCATTTTCGTCCTCCCTAGGCTTATTCTTGTCCAATTAACGTTTTTAAGCAATCTTGTGCATCCAATAAGTTCATTTATGTCATTGCATTAACATTTGGAACATTTTCGTCCTCCCTAGGTTTATTCTTAATCAATAAGGGTTTTAAACCAATCTTGTGTTTCCAATAGGTGTGTTTCTGTCATTGGATGAACATTTAGGTCATTTTCGTCCTGCCTAGACTTATTCTTAACGAATTAGGGTTTTTAAACAATCTTGTGCATCCAATACGCGTGTTTGTGTCATTGGAAGAACATTTAGGTCATTTTCGGTTTTCTTAGGCTTATTCTTGTCCAATTAAGGTTTTTAAGCAATCTTGTGCATCCAATAAGTTCATTTATGTCGTTGGATTAACATTTGGATCATTTTCGTGTTCCGTAGGTTTATCCTTAATCAATTAGCGTTTTAAACCAATCTTGTGCATCCAACAGGTGCGTTTGTATCATGGTTTGAACATTTAGGTCAGTTTCGTCCTCCCAAGTCTTATTATTGTCCAATTAGGGTTTATAACCTATATTGTGCATTCAATACGCGTGTATGTGTCATTCAACGAAGATTTAGGTCAATTTTGTCCTTCCTAAGCTTATTCTTTATCAATTAGGGTTTTTAACCAATCTTGTGCATCCAATAGGTGTGTTTGTGTCATTGTATGCACATTTAGGTCATTTTCCTCCTCCCTAGGCTTATTAGGCTTATTCTTGTCGAATTAGGGTTTTTAACCAATCTTGTGCATCCAATAGGTGAGTTTGTGTCACTGGATGAACATTTAGGTCATTTTCGTCCTCTCTAGACTTATTCTTAACCAATTAGGGTTTTTAACCAATCTTGTGCATCCAATAGGTGTGTTTGTGTCATTGGACGAACATTTAGGTCATTTTCGTCCTTCCTAGGCTTATTCTTGTCCAATTAAGGTTTTTAAGCAATCTTGGGCATCCAATAAGTTCATTTGTGTTGTTGGGTTAACAATTAGATCATTTTCTTCCTCCCTAGGTTTATTCTAAATAAATTAGGGTTCTTTACCAATCTTGTGCATCCAACAGGTGTGTTTTTGTCATTGGACGAACATTTAGGTCATTTTCCTCCTTCCTATGTTTATTCTTGTCCAGATAAGTTTTATAAGCATACTTGTGTATCCAATAAGTTCATTTATGTCTTTGGATTAACATTTAGATCATTTTCGTCCTCCCTAGGTTTATTCTTAATCAATTAGTGTTTTAAACCAATCTTGTGCATCCAACAGGTGCGTTTGTGTCATTGTATGAACATTTAGGTCATTTTCGACCTCCTTAAGCTTATTCTTGTCCAATTGGGGTTTCTAACCATTCTTGTGCATCCAATAGGTGAGTTTGTGTCATTGGATGAACGTTTAGTTCATTTTTGTCCTCCCAAGTGTTATTCTTGTCACATTAGGGTTTATAGCCAATATTGTGCATTCAATAGCTGTGTATGTATCATTGGATGAAGATTTAGGTCATTTTCGTTGCTCTTGAGCTTATTCTTAACCAATTATGGTTTTTAACCAATCTTGTGCATCCAATAGGTGTGTTTGTGTAATTGGATGAACATTTAGGTCATTATTGTCCTCCCAAGTCTTATTCTTGTCCAATTACGGTTTTTAACCAATCTTGTGCATCCAACAGGTGCGTTTGTGTCGTTATATGAACATTTAGGTGTGTCGTTATATGAACATTGGATGAACATTTAGGTCATTTTCATCCACCCTATGCTTATTCCTATCGAATTAGGGTTTTTAAGCAATCTTGTGCATCCAATAAGTTCATTTGTGTCGTTAGATGAACATTTAGGACATTTTCGTCCTCCCTAGATTTATTTTTAACCAATTAGGGTTTTTAACCAATCTTGTGCATCAAATAGGTGTGTTTGTGTCATTAGACGAACATTTAGGTCATTTTTGTCCTTCCTAGGCTTATACTTGTCCAAATAAGGTTTTTAAACAATGTTGTGCATCCAATAAGTTCATTTGTGTCGTTGGATTAACATTTGGGTCATTTTCGTCCTCCCAGGGTTTATTCTTAATCAATTAGGGTTTTAAACCAATCTTGTGCATCCAACAGGTGAGTTTGTGTCATTGGATGAACATTTAGTTCATTTTCGTTCTCTCTAGACTTATTCTTAACCAATTAGGGTTTTTAACCAATCTTGTGCATCCAATAGGTGTGTTTGTGTCATTGGACGAACATTTAGGTCATTTTCGTCCTTCCTAGGCTTATTCTTGTCCAATTAAGGTTTTTAAGCAATCTTGGGCATCCAATAAGTTCATTTGTGTTGTTGGGTTAACAATTAGATCATTTTCGTCCTCCCTAGGTTTATTCTAAATCAATTAGGGTTCTTTACCAATCTTGTGCATCCAACAGGTGTGTTTGTGTCATTAAACGAGTATTTAGCTCATTTTCGTCCTGCCTAGGCTTATTCTTGTCCAATTAAGGTTTTTAAGCAATCTTGTGCATCAAATAAGTTGATTTGTGTCGTTGGATTAACATTTAGGTCATTTTCGTCCTCCCTAGACTTATTCTTAACCAAATACGGTTTTTAACCAATCTTGTGCATCTAATAAGTGTGCTTCTGTCATTGGATGAACATTTAGGTCATTTTCGTCCTCTCTAGACTTATTCATAACCAATTAGGGTTTTTAACCAATCTTGTGCATCCAATAGGTGTGATTGTGTCATTGGACGAACATTTAGGTCATTTTCGTCCTTCCTAGGGTTATTCTTGTCCAATTAAGTTTTATAAGCAATATTGTTCATCCAATAAGTTCATTTATGTCGTTGGATTAACATTTAGATCATTTTCGTCCTCCCTAGGTTTATTCTTAATCAATCAGGGTTTTAAACCAATCTTGTGCATCCAACAGGGGCGTTTGTGTTATTGTATGAACATTTAGGTCATTTTCGTCCTCCCTAGGCTTATTAGGCTTATTCTTGTCCAATTAGGGTTTTTAACCAATATTGTGCATCCAATAGGTGAGTTTGTGTCATTGGATGAACATTTAGGTCATTTTCGTGCTCTCTAGACTTATTCTTAACCAATTAGGGTTTTTAACTAATCTTGTGCAACCAATAGGTGTGTTTGTGTCATTGGACGAACATTTAGGTCATTTTCATCCTTCCTAGGCTTATTATTGTCCAATTAAGGTTTTTAAGCAATCTTGGGCATCCAATAAGTTCATTTGTGTGGTTGGGTTAACATTTATATCATTTTCTTCCTCCCTAGGTTTATTCTTAATCAAATAGGGTTCTTTACCAATCTTGTGCATCCAAAAGGTGTGTTTTTGTCATTGGACGAACATTTAGGTCATTTTCCTCCTTCCTATGTTTATTCTTGTCCAGTTAAGTTTTATAAGCATACTTGTGCATCCAATAAGTTCATTTATGTCTTTGGATTAACATTTAGATCATTTTCGTCCTCCCTAGGTTTATTCTTAATCAATTAGTGTTTTAAACCAATCTTGTGCATCCAACAGGTGCGTTTGTGTCATTGTATGAACATTTAGGTCATTTTCGACCTCCTTAAGCTTATTCTTGTCCAATTGGGGTTTCTAACCATTCTTGTGCATCCAATAGGTGAGTTTGTGTCATTGGATGAACGTTTAGTTCATTTTTGTCCTCCCAAGTGTTATTCTTGTCACATTAGGGTTTATAGCCAATATTGTGCATTCAATAGCTGTGTATGTATCATTGGATGAAGATTTAGGTCATTTTCGTTGCTCTTGAGCTTATTCTTAACCAATTATGGTTTTTAACCAATCTTGTGCATCCAATAGGTGTGTTTGTGTAATTGGATGAACATTTAGGTCATTATTGTCCTCCCAAGTCTTATTCTTGTCCAATTACGGTTTTTAACCAATCTTGTGCATCGAACAGGTGCGTTTGTGTCGTTATATGAACATTTAGGTGTGTCGTTATATGAACATTGGATGAAGATTTAGGTCATTTTCATCCACCCTATGCTTATTCCTATCGAATTAGGGTTTTTAAGCAATCTTGTGCATCCAATAAGTTCATTTGTGTCGTTAGATGAACATTTAGGACATTTTCGTCCTCCCTAGATTTATTTTTAACCAATTAGGGTTTTTAACCAATCTTGTGCATCAAATAGGTGTGTTTGTGTCATTAGACGAACATTTAGGTCATTTTTGTCCTTCCTAGGCTTATACTTGTCCAAATAAGATTTTTAAACAATGTTGTGCATCCAATAAGTTCATTTGTGTCGTTGGATTAACATTTGGGTCATTTTCGTCCTCCCAGGGTTTATTCTTAATCAATTAGGGTTTTCAACCAATCTTGTGCATCCAACAGGTGAGTTTGTGTCATTGGATGAACATTTAAGTCATTTTCGTCCTCTCTAGACTTATTCTTAACCAATTAGGGTTTTTAACCAATCTTGTGCATCCAATAGGTGTGTTTGTGTCATTGGACGAACATTTAGGTCATTTTCGTCCTTCCTAGGCTTATTCTTGTCCAATTAAGGTTTTTAAGCAATCTTGGGCATCCAATAAGTTCATTTGTGTTGTTGGGTTAACAATTAGATCATTTTCGTCCTCCCTAGGTGTATTCTAAATCAATTAGGGTTCTTTACCAATCTTGTGCATCCAACAGGTGTGTTTGTGTCATTAAACGAGTATTTAGGTCATTTTCGTCCTGCCTAGGCTTATTCTTGTCCAATTAAGGTTTTTAAGCAATCTTGTGCATCAAATAAGTTCATTTGTGTCGTTGGATTAACATTTAGGTCATTTTCGTCCTCCCTAGACTTATTCATAACCAAATACGATTTTTAACCAATCTTGTGCATCTAATAAGTGTGTTTCTGTCATTGGATGAACATTTAGGTCATTTTCGTCCTCTCTAGACTTATTCATAACCAATTAGGGTTTTTAACCAATCTTGTGCATCCAATAGGTGTGATTGTGTCATTGGACGAACATTTAGGTCATTTTCGTCCTTCCTAGGGTTATTCTTGTCCAATTAAGTTTTATAAGCAATATTGTTCATCCAATAAGTTCATTTATGTCGTTGGATTAACATTTAGATCATTTTCGTCCTCCCTAGGTTTATTCTTAATCAATCAGGGTTTTAAACCAATCTTGTGCATCCAACAGGGGCGTTTGTGTTATTGTATGAACATTTAGGTCATTTTCGTCCTCCCTAGGCTTATTAGGCTTATTCTTGTCCAATTAGGGTTTTTAACCAATATTGTGCATCCAATAGGTGAGTTTGTGTCATTGGATGAACATTTAGGTCATTTTCGTGCTCTCTAGACTTATTCTTAACCAATTAGGGTTTTTAACTAATCTTGTGCAACCAATAGGTGTGTTTGTGTCATTGGACGAACATTTAGGTCATTTTCATCCTTCCTAGGCTTATTATTGTCCAATTAAGGTTTTTAAGCAATCTTGGGCATCCAATAAGTTCATTTGTGTGGTTGGGTTAACATTTATATCATTTTCTTCCTCCCTAGGTTTATTCTTAATCAAATAGGGTTCTTTACCAATCTTGTGCATCCAAAAGGTGTGTTTTTGTCATTGGACGAACATTTAGGTCATTTTCCTCCTTCCTATGTTTATTCTTGTCCAGTTAAGTTTTATAAGCATACTTGTGCATCCAATAAGTTCATTTATGTCTTTGGATTAACATTTAGATCATTTTCGTCCTCCCTAGGTTTATTCTTAATCAATTAGTGTTTTAAACCAATCTTGTGCATCCAACAGGTGCGTTTGTGTCATTGTATGAACATTTAGGTCATTTTCGTCCTCCTTAAGCTTATTCTTGTCCAATTGGGGTTTCTAACCATTCTTGTGCATCCAATAGGTGAGTTTGTGTCATTGGATGAACGTTTAGTTCATTTTCGTCCTCCCAAGTGTTATTCTTGTCACATTAGGGTTTATAGCCAATATTGTGCATTCAATAGCTGGGTATGTATCATTGGATGAAGATTTAGGTCATTTTCGTTGCTCCTGAGCTTATTCTTAACCAATTATGGTTTTTAACCAATCTTGTGCATCCAATAGGTGTGTTTGTGTAATTGGATGAACATTTAGGTCATTATTGTCCTCCCAAGTCTTATTCTTGTCCAATTACGGTTTTTAACCAATCTTGTGCATCCAACAGGTGCGTTTGTGTCGTTATATGAACATTTAGGTGTGTCGTTATATGAACATTGGATGAACATTTAGGTCATTTTCATCCACCCTATGCTTATTCCTATCGAATTAGGGTTTTTAAGCAATCTTGTGCATCCAATAAGTTCATTTGTGTCGTTAGATGAACATTTAGGACATTTTCGTCCTCCCTAGATTTATTTTTAACCAATTAGGGTTTTTGACCAATCTTGTGCATCAAATAGGTGTGTTTGTGTCATTAGACGAACATTTAGGTCATTTTTGTCCTTCCTAGGCTTATTCTTGTCCAAATAAGGTTTTAAAGCAATGTTGTGCATATAATAAGTTCATTTGTGTCGTTGGATTAACATTTGGGTCATTTTTGTCCTCCCAAGGTTTATTCTTAATCAATTAGGGTTTTAAACCAATCTTGTGCGTCCAACAGGTGCGTTTGTGTCATTGTGCATCCAATAGGTGTGTTTGTCTCATTGGATCGACATTTAGGTCATTTACATCCACCCTATGCTTATTCTTGTCCAATTATGGTTTTTGAGCAATGTTGTGCATCCAATAAGTTCATTTGTGTCGTTGGATGAACATTTAGGTCATTTTCTTCCTCCATAGATTTATTCTTAACTAATTATGGTTTTTAACCAATCTTGTGCATCCAATAGGTGTTTTTGTGTCATTGGACGAATAATTAGGTCATTTTCGTCCTTTCTAGGCTTATTCTTGTCCAATTAAGGTTTTTAAGCAATCTTGTGCATCCAATAAGTTCATTTGTGTCGCTGGATTAACATTTAGATCATTTTCGTCCTCCCTAGGTTTATTCTTAATCAATTAGGGTTTTTAACCAATCTTGTGCATCCAATAGGTGTGTTTGTGTCATTGGACGAGCATTTTGGTCATTTTCGTCCTCCCTAGGCTTATTCTTCTTTAATTAAGGTTTTTAAGCAATCTTGTGCATCCAATAAGTTCATTTGTGTCGTTGGATGAACATTTAGGTCATTTTCGTCCTCCCTAGACTTATTCTTAACCAAATAAGGTTTTTAACCAATCTTGTGCTTCCAATAGGTGTGTTTCTATCATTGGATGAACAGTTAGGTCATTTTTGTCCTTCCTAGGCTTATTCTTAACCAATTAGGGTTTTTAACCAATCTTGTGCATCCAATAGGTGTGTTTGGGTGATTAGACGAACATTTGGGTCATTTCCGTCTTTCCTAGGCTTATTCTTGTCCAATTAAGGTTTTTAAGCAATCTTGTGCATCCAATAAGTTCATTTGTGTCATGGTATGAACATTTAGGTCATTTTCGTCCTCCCAAGTCTTATTATTGTCCAATTAGGGTTTATAACCTATATTGTGCATTCAATAAGCATGTATGTGTCATTCGATGAAGATTTAGGTCAATTTCATCTTTTTAGGTCAATTTCATCTTTTAAGCTTATTCTTAACCAATTAGGGTTTATAACCAATCTTGTGCATCCAATAGGTGTGTTTGTGTAATTGGATGAACATTTAGGTCATTTTTGTACTCCAAAATCTTATTCTTGCCCAATTACGATTTTTAACCAATCTTGTGCATCCAACAAGTGCGTTTGTGTCATTGTATGAACATTTAGGTGTGTTTGTGTCATTGGATCAAAATTTTGGTCATTTTCATCCACCCTATGCTTATTCTTGTCCAATTAGGGTTTTTTACCAATGTTGTGCATCCAATAAGTTCATTTGTGTCGTTGGATGAACATTTAGGTCATTTTCGTCCTCCATAGACTTATTCTTAACCAATTAGGGTTTTTAACGAATCTTGTGCATCCAATAGGTGTGTTTGTGTTATTGGACGAACATTTAAGTCATTTTCGTCCTTTCTAGGCTTATTCTTGTCCAATTAAGGTTTTTAAGCAATCTTGTGCATCCAATAAGTTCATTTGTGTCGTTGGATTAACATTTAGATCATTTTCGTCCTCCCTAGGTTTATTCTTAATCAATTAGGGTTTGTAACCAATCTTGTGCATCCAACAGTTGTGTTTTTGTCATTGGACGTGCATATTGGTCATTTTCATCCTGCCTAGGCTTGTTCTTGTCCAATTAAGGTTTTTAAGCAATCTTGTGCATCCAATAAGTTCATTTGTGTCATTGCATTAACATTTGGAACATTTTCGTCCTCCCTAGACTTATTCTTAACCAATTAGGGTTTTCAAACAATCTTGTGCATCCAATACGTGTTTGTGTCTATGGACGAACATTTAGGTCATTTTCCTCCTTCCTAGGTTTATTGTTTTCCAATTAAGGTTTTTAAGCAATCTTGTGCATCCAATAAGTTCATTTGTGTCGTTGGATTAACATTTGGATCATTTTCGTGTTCCCTAGGTTTATTCTTTATCAATTAGGGTTTTAAACGAATCTTGTGCATCCAACAGGTGCGTTTGTGTCATTGTATGAACATTTAGGTCATAATCGTCCTCCTTAGGCTTATTCTTGTCCAATTAGGGTTTCTAACCAATCTTGTGCATCCAATAGGTGAGTTTGTGTCATTGGATGAACATTTAGGTCATTTTCGTCCTACCAAGTGTTATTCTTGTCAAATTAGGGTTTATAACCAATATTGTGCATTCAATAGGTGTGTATGTATCATTGGATGAAGATTTAGGTCATTTTTGTTCCTCCTAAGCTTATTCTTAACCAATTAGGGTTTTTAACCAATCTTGTGCATCCAATAGGTGTGTTTGTGTCATTGTATGAACATTTAGGTATGTTTGTGTCATTGGATGAACATTTAGGTCATTTACATCCACCCTATGCTTATTCTTGTCCAATTAGGGTTTTTAAGCAATCTTGTGCATTCAATAAGTCCATTTGTGTCGTTGGATGAACATTTAGGTCATTTTCGTCCTCACTAGATTTATTCTTAACCATTTAGGGTTTTTAACCAATCTTGTGCTTCCAATATGTGTGTTTCTGTCATTGGATGAACATTTAGGACATTTTCGCCACCCTAGACTTATTCTTAACCAATTAGGGTTTTTAACCAATCTTGTGCATCATATAGGGGTGTTAGTGTCATTAGACGAACATTTAGGTCATTTTCGTCCTTCCTAGGCTTATTCTTGTCCAAATAACGTTTTTAAGCAATCTTGTGCATCCAATAAGTTCATTTGTGTCGTTGGATTAACATTTGGGTCATTTTCGTCCTCCCTAGGTTTATTCTTAATCAATGAGGGTTTTAAACCAATCTTGTGCATCCAACAGGTGCGTTTGTGTCATTGTATGAACATTTAGGTCAATTTCGTCATCCCTAGGCTTATTCTTGTCCAATTAAGGTTTTTAAGCAATCTTGTGCATCCAATAAGTTCATTTGTGTCGTTGAATGAACATTTACGCCATTTTCATCCTCCCTAGACTTATTCTTAACCAAATAGGGTTTTTAATAAATCTTGTGCATCCAATAGGTGTGTTTCTGTCATTGGATGAACACTTACGTCATTTTCGTCCTCTCTAAACTTATTCTTAACCAATTAGGGTTTTTAACCAATCTTGTGCATCCAATAGGAGAGTTTGTGTCATTGGATGAACATTTAGGTCATTTTCGTGCTCCCTAATCTTATTCTTAACCAATTAACGTTTTTAATCAATCTTGTGCATCCAATAAGTTCATTTGTGTCGTTGGATTAACATTTAGATCATTTTCGTCCTCCCTAGGTTTATTCTTAATCAATTAAGGCTTTTAACCAATCTTGTGCATCCAATAGGTGTGTTTGTGTCATTGGACGAGCATTTTTGTCATTTTCGTCCTCCCTAGGCTTATTCTTGTCCAATTAAGGTTTTTAAGCAATCTTGTGCATCCAATAAGTTCATTTATGTCGTTGAATTAACAATTAGATCTTTTTAGTCCTTCCTAGGGTTATTCTTAATCAATTAGGGTTTTTAACCAATCTTGTGCATCCAACAGGTGTGTTTGTGTCATTGGATGAGCATTTGGGTCATTTTCGTCCTCCCTAGGCTTGTTCTTGTCCAATTAAGGTTTTTAAGCAATCTTGTGCATCCAATAAGTTCATTTGTGTCGTTGGATGAAAATTTAGGTCATTTTCGTCCTCCCCAGACTTATTCTTAAGCAACAAGGGTTTTAAACCAATATTGTGTTTCCAATAGGTGTGTTTCAGTCATTGGATGAACATTTAGGTCATTTTCGTCCTTCCTAGACTGATTCTTAACGAATTAGGGTTTTTAAACAATCTTGTGCATCCAATACGTGTGTTTCTATCATTGGATGAATATTTAGGTCATTTTTGTCCTTCCTAGGCTTATTCTTAACCAATCTTGTGCATCCAATAGGTGTGTTTGGGTGATTAGACGAACATTTGGCTCATTTCCGTCTTTCCTAAGCTTATTCTTGTCCAATTAAGGTTTTTAAGCAATCTTGTGCATCCAATAAGTTCATTTGTATCATGGTATGAACATTTAGGTCATTTTCGTCCTCCCAAGTCTTATTATTGTCCAATTAGGGTTTATAACCAATTAGGGTTTTTAACCAATTTTGTGCATCCAATAGTTGTGTTTGTGTCATTACACGAACATCTGGGTCATTTTCATCAACCCTAGGCTTATTCTTGTCCAATTATGGTTTTTAAGCAATCTTGTGCATCCAATAAGTTCATTTGTGTCATGGTATGAACATTTAGGTCATTTTCGTCCTCCCAAGTCTTATTATTGTCCAATTAGGGTTTATAACCTATATTGTGCATTCAATAGGCGTGTATGTGTCATTCGATGAAGATTTAGGTCAATTTCGTCCTTCCTAAGCTTATTCTTAACCAATTAGGGTTTTTAACCAATCTTGTGCATCCAATAGGTGTGTTTGTGTAACTGGATGAACATTTAGGTCATTTTTGTCCTCCAAAATCTTATTAGTGTCCAATTACGGTTTTTAACCAATCTTGTGCATCCAACAAGTGCGTTTGTGTCATTGTATGAACATTTAGGTGTGTTTGTGTCATAGGATCAACATTTAGGTCATTGTCATCCACCCTATACTTATTCTTGTCCAATTAGGGTTTTTAAGCAATGTTATGCATCCAATAAGTTCATTTGTGTCGTTGGATGAAAGTTTAGGTCATTTTCTTCCTCCATAGACTTATTCTTTACCAATTAGGGTTTTTAACCAATCTTGTGCATCCAATAGGTGTGTTTGTGTCATTGGACGAACATTTAGGTCACTTTCGTCCGTTCTAGGCTTATTCTTGTCCAATTAAGGTTTTTAAGCAATCTTGTGCATCCAATAAGTTCATTTGTATCGTTGGATTAACATTTAGATCATTTTCGTCCTCCCTAGGTTTATTCTTAATCAATTAGGGTTTTTAACCAATCTTGTGCATCCAACAGGTGTGTTTGTGTCATTGGACGAGCATTTTGGTCATTTTCGACCTCCCTAGGCTTATTCTTCTCCAATTAAGGTTTTTAAGCAATCTTGTGCATCCAATAAGTTCATTTGTGTCGTTGGATGAACATTTAGGTCATTTTCGTCCTCCCTAGTCTTATTCTTAACCAAATAAGGTTTTTAACCAATCTTGTGCTTCCAATAGGTGTGTTTCTGTCATTGGATGAACATTTAGGTCATTTTCGTCCTTCCTAGGCTTATTCTTAACCAATTAGGGTTTTTACCCAATCTTAGGCATCTAATAGGTGTGTTTGTGTCATTGGAAGAACATTTAGGTCATCTTCGGTCTTTCCTAGGCTTATTCTTGTCCAATTAAGGTTTTTAAGCAATCTTGTGCATCCAATAAGTTCATTTATGTCGTTGGATTAACATTTGGATCTTTTTCGTCCTCCATAGGTTTTTTCTTAATCAATTAGGGTTTTAGACCAATCTTGTGCATCCAACAGGTGTGTTTGTGTTATTGTATGAACATTTAGGTCATTTTCGTCCTCCCTAGGCTTATTCTTGTCCAATTAGGGTTGTTAACCAATCTTGTGCATCCAATAGGTGAGTTTGTGTCATTGGATGAACATTTAGGTCATTTTCGTCCTCCCAAGTCTTATTCTTGTCCAATTAGGGTTTTTAACCAATATTGTGCATTCAATAGGTGTGTATGTATCATTGGATGAAGATTTAGTTCATTTTCGTCATTCCAAAGCGTATTCATAACCAATTAGGGTTTTTAACCAATCTTGTGCATCCAATAGGTGTGTTTGTGTAATTGGATGAATATTTAGGTCATTTTTGTCCTCCAAAGTCTTATTCTTGTCCAATTACGGTTTTTAACCAATCTTGTGCATCCAACAGGTGCTTTTGTGTCATTGTATGAACATATAGGTGTGTTTGTGTCATTGGAGGAACATTTAGGTGATTTTCGTCCTCTCTAGACTTATTCTTAACCAATTAGGGTTTTTAAACAATCTTGTGGATCCAATAGGTGTGTTTGTGTCATTGGAAGAACATTTAGCTCATTTTCGGTCTTCTTAGGCTTATTCTTGTCCAATTAACGTTTTTAAGAAATCTTGTGCATCAAATAAGTTCATTTGTGTCGTTGGATTAACATTTGGATCATTTTCGTCTTCCCTAGGTTTATTCTTACTCAATTAGGGTTTTAAACCAATCTTGTGCATCCAACAGGTGCGTTTGTGTCATGGTATGAACATTTAGGTCATTTTCGTTCTCCCTAGGCTTATTCTTGTTCAATTAGCGTTTTTAACCAATCTTGTGCATCCAACAGGTGTGTTTGTGTCATTGGACGGGCATTTTGGTCATTTTCGTCGTCCCTAGGCTTATTCTTGTCCAATTAAAGTTTTTAAGCAATCTTGTGCATCCAATAAGTTCATTTGTGTCGTTGGATGAACATTTAGGTCATTTTCGTCCTCCCTAGACATATTCTTAACCAAATAGGGTTTTTAACCTATCTTGTGCTTCCAATAGGTGTGTTTCTGTCATTGGATGAACATTTAGGTCATTTTCGTCTTCCCTAGACTTATTCTTAACCAATTAGCGTTTTTAACCAATCTTGTGCATCCAATAGGTGAGTTTGTGTCATTGGATGAACATTTTGGTCATTTTTGTCCTCCCAAGTCTTATTCTTGTCCAATTAGGGTTTTTAACCAATATTGTGCATTCAATAAGTGTGTATGTATTATTGGATGAAGATTTAGGTTATTTTAGTCATTCCTAAGTGTATTCTTAACCAATTAGGGTTTTTCACCAATCTTGTGCATCCAATAGGTGTGTTTGTGTAATTGGATGAATATTTAGGTCATTTTTGTCGTCCAAAGTCTTATTCTTGTCCAATTACGATTTGTAACCAATCTTGTGCATCCAACAGGTGCTTTTGTGTCATTGTATGAACATTCAGGTGTGTTTGTGTCATTGGAGGAACATTTATGTCATTTTCGTCCTCTCTAGACTTTTTCTTAACCAATTAGGATTTTTAACCAATCTTGTGCATCCGACAGGTGTGTTTGTGTCATCGGACGAGCATTTTGGTCATTTTCGTCCTCCCTAGGCTTATTGTTGTCCAATTAAGGTTTTTAAGTAATCTTGTGCATCCAATAAGTTCATTTGTGTCGTTAGATGAACGTTTAGGTCATTTTCGTCCTCCCTAGACTTATTCTTAACCAATTAGGGTTTTTAAACAATCTTGTGCATCCAATAGGTGTGTTTGTGTCATTGGAAGAACATTTAGGTCATCTTCGGTCTTCTTAGGCTTATTCTTATCCAATTAAGGTTTTTAAGCAATCTTGTGCATCCAACAGGTGCTTTTGTGTCATTGTATGAACATTTAGGTGTGCTTGTGTCATTGGAGGAACATTTATATCATTTTCTTCCTCTCTAGACTTATTCTTAACCAATTAGGGTTTTTAACCAATCTTGTGCATCCAATAGGTGTATTTGTGTCATTGGACGAACATTTAGGTCATTTTCGTCCTTCTTAGGTAAATTCTTGTCGAATTAAGGTTTTTAACCAATCTTGTGCATCCAATAGGTGTGTTTGTGTAATTGGATAAACATTTAGGTCATTTTTGTCCTCCAAAATCTTATTAGTGTCCAATTACGGTTTTTAACCAATCTTGTGCATCCAATAAGTGCGTTTGTGTCATTGTATGAACATTTAGGTGTGTTTGTGTCATTGGATCAACATTTAGGTCATTTTCATCCACCCTATGCTTATTCTTGTCCAATTAGGGTTTTTAAGCAATGTTGTGCATCCAATAAGTTCATTTGTTTCGTTGGATGAAAGTTTAGGTCATTTTCTTCCTCCATAGACTTATTCTTAACCAATTAGGTTTTTTAACCAATCTTGTGCATCCAATAGGTGTGTTTGTGTCATTGGACGAACATTTAGGTCACTTTCGTCCTTTCTAGGCTTATTCTTGTCCAATTAAGGTTTTTAAGCAATCTTGTGCATCCAATAAGTTCATTTGTGTCGTTGGATTAACATTTAGATCATTTTCGTCCTCCCTAGGTTTATTCTTAATCAATTAGGGTTTTTAACCAATCTTGTGCATCCAATAGGTGTGTTTGTGTAATTGGATGAATATTTAGGTCATTTTTGTCCTCCAAAGTCTTATTCTTGTCCAATTACGGTTTTTAACCAATCTTGTGCATCCAACAGGTGCTTTTGTGTCATTGTATGAACATATAGGTTTGTTTGTGTCATTGGAGGAACATTTAGGTCATTTTCGTCCTCTCTAGACTTTTTCTTAACCAATTATGGTTTTTAACCAATCTGGTGCATCCAACAGGTGTGTATGTGTCATCAAAGGTGCATTTTGGTCATTTTCGTCCTCCCTAGACTTATTCTTAACCAATTAGGGTTTTTAAACAATCTTGTGGATCCAATAGGTGTGTTTGTGTCATTGGAAGAACATTTAGCTCATTTTCGGTTATCTTAGGCTTATTCTTGTCCAATTAACGTTTTTAAGCAATCTTGTCCATCAAATAAGTTCATTTGTGTCGTTGGATTAACATTTGGATCATTTTCGTCTTCCCTAGGTTTATTCTTACTCAATTAGGGTTTTAAACCAATCTTGTGCATCTAACAAGTGCGTTTGTGGCATGGTTTGAACATTTAGGTCATTTTCGTTCTCCCTAGGCGTATTCTTAAGCATCCAATAAGTTCATTTGTGTCGTTGGATGAACATTTAGGTCATTTTCGTCCTCCCTAGACTTATTCTTAACCAATTAGCGTTTTTAACCAATCTTGTGCATCCAATAGGTGTGTTTGTGTAATTGGATGAACATTTAGGTCATTTTTGTCCTCCAAAATCTTATTAGTGTCCAATTACGGTTTTTAACCAATCTTGTGCATCCAACAAGTGCGTTTGTGTCATTGTATGAACATTTATGTGTGTTTGTGTCATTGGATCAACATTTAGGTCATTTTCATCCACCCTATGCTTATTCTTGTCCAATTAGGGTTTGTAAGCAATGTTGTGCATCCAATAAGTTCATTTGTTTTGTTGGATGAAAGTTTAGGTCATTTTCTTCCTCCATAGACTTATTCTTAACCAATTAGGGTTTTTAACCAATCTTGTGCATCCAATAGGTGTGTTTGTGTCATTGGACAAACATTTAGGTCACTTTCGTCCTTTCTAGGCTTATTCTTGTCCAATTAAGGTTTTTAAGCAATCTTGTGCATCCAATAAGTTCATTTGTGTCGTTGGATTAACATTTAGATCATTTTCGTCCTCCCTAGGTTTATTCTTAATCAATTAGGGTTTTTAACCAATCTTGTGCATCCAACAGGTGTGTTTGTGTCATTGGACGAGCATTTTGGTCATTTTCGACCTCCCTAGGCTTATTCTTCTCCAATTAAGGTTTTTAAGCAATCTTGTGCGTCCAATAAGTTCATTTGTGTCGTTGGATGAACATTTAGGTCATTTTCGTCCTCCCTAGTCTTATTCTTAACCAAATAAGGTTTTTAACCAATCTTGTGCTTCCAATAGGTGTGTTTCTGTCATTGGATGAACATTTAGGTCATTTTCGTCCTTCCTAGGCTTATTCTTAACCAATTAGGGTTTTTAACCAATCTTGAGCATCCAATAGGTGTGTTTGTGTCATTGGAAGAACATTTAGGTCATCTTCGGTCTTCTTAGGCTTATTCTTGTCCTATTAAGTTTTTAAGCAATCTTGTGCATCCAATAAGTTCATTTATGTCGTTGGATTAACATTTGGATCATTTTCGTCCTCCCTAGGTTTTGTCTTAATCAATTAGGGTTTTAAACCAATCTTGTGCATCCAACAGGTGTGTTTGTGTTATTGTATGAACATTTAGGTCATTTTCGTCCTCCCTAGGCTTATTCTTGTCCAATTAGGGTTTTTAACCAATCTTGTGCATCCAATAGGTGAGTTTGTGTCATTGGATGAACATTTAGGTCATTTTCGTCCTCCCAAGTCTTATTCTTGTCCAATTAGGGTTTTTAACCAATATTGTGCATTTAGTAAGTGTGTAAGTATCATTGGATGAAGATTTAGGTCATTTTCGTCATTTTAAAGCGTATTCATAACAAATTAGGATTTTTAACCAATCTTGTGCATCCAATAGGTGTGTTTGTGTAATTAGATGAATATTTAGGTCATTTTTGTCCTCCAAAGTCTTATTCTTGTCCAATTACGGTTTTTAACCAATTTTGTGCATCCAACAGGTGCTTTTGTGTCATTGTATGAAGATATAGGTTTGTTTGTGTCATTGGAGGAACATTTAGGTCATTTTCGTCCTCTCTAGACTTTTTCTTAATCAATTATGGTTTTTAACCAATCTTGTGCATCCAACAGGTCTGTTTGTGTCATCAAACGTGCATTTTGGTCGTTTTCGTCCTCCCTAGACTTATTCTTAACCAATTAGGGTTTTTAAACAATCTTGTGGATCCAATAGGTGTGTTTGTGTCATTGGAAGAACTTTTAGCTCATTTTCGGTCTTCTTAGGCTTATTCTTGTCCAATTAACGTTTTTTAGCAAACTTGTCCATCAAATAAGTTCATTTGTGTCGTTGGATTAACATTTGGATCATTTTCGTCTTCCCTAGGTTTATTCTTACTCAATTAGGGTTTTAAACCAATCTTGTGCATCCAACAAGTGCGTTTGTGGCATGGTTTGAACATTTAGGTCATTTTCGTTCTCCCTAGGCTTATTCTTGTGCATCCAATAAGTTCATTTGTATCGTTGGATGAACATTTAGGTCATTTTCGTCCTCCCTAGACTTATTCTTAACCAATTAGGGTTTTTAAACAATTTTGTGGATCCAATAGGTGTGTTTGTGTCATTGGAAGAACATTTAGCTCATTTTCGGTTATCTTAGGCTTATTCTTGTCCAATTAACGTTTTTAAGCAATCTTGTCCATCAAATAAGTTCATTTGTGTCGTTGGATTAACATTTGGATCATTTTCGTCTTCCCTAGGTTTATTCTTACT
>JBBPBS010000912.1:500326-518250 GCA_037974835.1 Cicer judaicum
TGTGCATCCAATAAGTTCATTTGTGTCGTTGGATTAACATTTAGATCATTTTCGTCCTCCCTAGGTTTATTCTTAATCAATTAGGGTTTTTAACCAATCTTGTGCATCCAACAGGTGTGTTTGTGTCATTGGACGAGCATTTTGGTCATTTTCAACGTCCCTAGGCTTATTCTTCTCCAATTAAGGTTTTTAAGCAATCTTGTGCATCCAATAAGTTCATTTGTGTCGTTGGATGAACATTTAGGTTATTTTCGTCCTCCCTAGTCTTATTCTTAACCAAATAAGGTTTTTAACCAATCTTGTGCTTCCAATAAGTGTGTTTCTATCATTGGATGAACATTTAGGTCATTTTCGTCCTTCCTAGGCTTATTCTTAACCAATTAGGGTTTTTAACCAATCATGAGCATCCAATAGGTGTGTTTGTGTCATTGGAAGAACATTTAGGTCATCTTCGGTCTTCTTAGGCTTATTCTTGTCCTATTAAGGTTTTTAAGCAATCTTGTGCATCCAATAAGTTCATTTATGTCGTTGGATTAACATTTGGATCATTTTCGTCCTCCCTAGGGTTTTTCTTAATCAATTAGGGTTTTAAACCAATCTTGTGCATCCAAAAGGTGTGTTTGTGTTATTGTATGAACATTTAGGTCATTTTCGTCCTCCCTAGGCTTATTCTTGTCCAATTAGGGTTTTTAACCAATCTTGTGCATCCAATAGGTGAGTTTGTGTCATTGGATGAACATTTAGGTCATTTTCGTCCTCCCAAGTCTTATTCTTGTCCAATTAGGGTTTTTAACCAATATTGTGCATTCAATAGGTGTGTATGTATCATTGGATGAAGATTTAGGTCATTTTCGTCATTCTAAAGCGTATTCATAACCAATTAGGGTTTTTAACCAATCTTGTGCATCCAATAGGTGTGTTTGTGTAATTGGATGAATATTTAGGTCATTTTTGTCCTCCAAAGTCTTATTCTTGTCCAATTACGGTTTTTAACCAATCTTGTGCATCCAACAGGTGCTTTTGTGTCATTGTATGAACATATAGGTTTGTTAGTGTCATTGGAGGAACATTTAGGTCATTTTCGTCCTCTCTAGACTTTTTCTTAACCAATTATGGTTTTTAACCAATCTGGTGCATCCAACAGGTGTGTATGTGTCATCAAACGTGCATTTTGGTCATTTTCGTCCTCCCTAGACTTATTCTTAACCAATTAGGGTTTTTAAACAATCTTGTGGATCCAATAGGTGTGTTTGTGTCATTGGAAGAACATTTAGCTCATTTTCGGTTATCTTAGGCTTATTCTTGTCCAATTAACGTTTTTAAGCAATCTTGTCCATCAAATAAGTTCATTTGTGTCGTTGGATTAACATTTGTATCATTTTCGTCTTCCCTAGGTTTATTCTTTCTCAATTAGGGTTTTAAACCAATCTTGTGCATCCAACAAGTGCGTTTGTGGCATGGTTTGAACATTTAGGTCATTTTCGTTCTCCCTAGGCTTATTCTTGTGCATCCAATAAGTTCATTTGTGTCGTTGGATGAACATTTAGGTCATTTTCGTCCTCCCTAGACTTATTCTTAACCAATTAGCGTTTTTAACCAATCTTGTGCATCCAATAGGTGTGTTTGTGTAATTGGATGAAGATTTAGGTCATTTTTGTCCTCCAAAATCTTATTAGTGTCCAATTACGGTTTTTAACCAATCTTGTGCATCCAACAAGTGCGTTTGTGTCATTCTATGAACATTTATGTGTGTTTGTGTCATTGGATCAACATTTAGGTCATTTTCATCCACCCTATGCTTATTCTTGTCCAATTAGGGTTTGTAAGCAATGTTGCGCATCCAATAAGTTCATTTGTTTTGTTGGATGAAAGTTTAGGTCATTTTCTTCCTCCATAGACTTATTCTTAACCAATTAGGGTTTTTAACAAATCTTGTGCATCCAATAGGTGTGTTTGTGTCATTGGACGAACATTTAGGTCACTTTCGTCCTTTCTAGGCTTATTCTTGTCCAATTAAGGTTTTTTAGCAATCTTGTGCATCCAATAAGTTCATTTGTGTCATTGGATTAACATTTAGATCATTTTCGTCCTCCCTAGGTTTATTCTTAATCAATTAGGGTTTTTAACCAATCTTGTGCATCCAACAGGTGTGTTTGTGTCATTGGACGAGCATTTTGGTCATTTTCGACCTCCCTAGGCTTATTCTTCTCCAATTAAGGTTTTCAAGCAATCTTGTGCATCCAATAAGTTCATTTGTGTCGTTGGATGAACATTTAGGTCATTTTCGTCCTCCCTAGTCTTATTCTTAACCAAATAAGGTTTTTAACCAATCTTGTGCTTCCAATAGGTGTGTTTCTGTCATTGGATGAACATTTAGGTCATTTTCGTCCTTCCTAGGCTTATTCTTAACCAATTAGGGTTTTTAACCAATCTTGAGCATCCAATAGGTGTGTTTGTGTCATTGGAAGAACATTTAGGTCATCTTCGGTCTTCTTAGGATTATTCCTGTCCTATTAAGGTTTTTAAGCAATCTTGTGCATCCAATAAGTTTATTTATGTCGTTGGATTAACATTTGGATCATTTTCGTCCTCCCTAGGTTTTTTCTTAATCAATTAGGGTTTTAAACCAATCTCGTGCATCCAACAGGTTTGTTTGTGTTATTGTATGAACATTTAGGTCATTTTCGTCCTCCCTAGGCTTATTCTTGTCCAATTAGGGTTTTTAACCAATCTTGTGCATCCAATAGGTGAATTTGTGTCATTGGATGAACATTTAGGTCATTTTCGTCCTCCCAAGTCTTATTCTTGTCCAATTAGGGTTTTTAACCAATATTGTGCATTCAATAGGTGTGTATGTATCATTGGATGAAGATTTAGGTCATTTTCGTCATTCTAAAGCGTATTAAAAACCAATTAGGGTTTTTAACCAATCTTGTGCATCCAATAGGTGTGTTTGTGTAATTGGATGAATATTTAGGTCATTTTTGTCCTCCAAAGTCTTATTCTTGTCCAATTACGGTTTTTAACCAATCTTGTGCATCCAACAGGTGCTTTTGTGTCATTGTATGAACATTTAGGTTTGTTTGTGTCATTGGAGGAACATTTAAGTCATTTTCGTCCTCTCTAGACTTTTTCTTAACCAATTATGGTTTTTAACCAATCTGGTGCATCCAACAGGTGTGTTTGTGTCATCAAACGTGCATTTTGGTCATTTTCGTCCTCCCTAGACTTATTCTTAACCAATTAGGGTTTTTAAACAATCTTGTGGATCCAATAGGTGTGTTTGTGTCATTGGAAGAACATTTAGCTCATTTTCGGTTATCTTAGGCTTATTCTTGTCCAATTAACGTTTTTAAGCAATCTTGTCCATCAAATAAGTTCATTTGTGTCATTGGATTAACATTTGGATCATTTTTGTCTTCCCTAGGTTTATTCTTACTCAATTAGGGTTTTAAACCAATCTTGTGCATCCAACAAGTGCGTTTGTGGCATGGTTTGAACATTTAGGTCATTTTCGCTCTCCCTAGGCTTATTCTTGTGCATCCAATAAGTTCATTTGTGTCGTTGGATGAACATTTAGGTCATTTTCGTCCTCCCTAGACTTATTCTTAACCAAATAGGGTTTTTAACCTATCTTGTGCTTCCAATAGGTGTGTTTCTGTCATTGGATGAACATTTAGGTCATTTTCGTCCTCCCTAGACTTATTCTTAACCAATTAGCGTTTTTAACCAATCTTGTGCATCCAATAGGTGAGTTTGTGTCATTGGATGAACATTTTGGTCATTTTTGTCCTCCCAAGTCTTATTCTTGTCCAATTAGGGTTTTTAACCAATATTGTGCATTCAATAAGTGTGTAGGTTTTATTGGATGAAGATTTAGGTTATTTTAGTCATTCCTAAGCGTATTCTTAACCAATTAGGGTTTTTCACCAATCTTGTGCATCAAATCGGTGTGTTTGTGTAATTGGATGAATATTTAGTTCATTTTTGTCCTCCAAAGTCTTATTCTTGTCCAATTACGGTTTTTAACCAATCTTGTGCATCCAACAAGTGTTTTTATGTCATTGTATGAACATTTAGGTGTGTTTGTGTCATTGGAGGAACATTTAGGTCATTTTCGTCCTCTCTAGACTTTTTCTTAACCAATTACGATTTTTAACCAATCTTGTGCATCCAACAGGTGTGTTTGTGTCATCGGACGAGCATTTTGGTCATTTTCGTCCTCCCTAGGCTTATTCTTGTCCAATTAAGGTTTTTAAGTAATCTTGTGCGTCCAATAAGTTCATTTGTGTCGTTGGATGAACGTTTAGGTCATTTTCGTCCTCCCTAGACTTATTCTAAACGAAATAGGGGTTTTAACCAATCTTGTGCTTCCAATAGGTGTGTTTATGTCATTGGATGAACATTTACGTCATTTTCGTCCTCCCTAGACTTATTCTTAACCAATTAGGGTTTTTAAACAATCTTGTGCATCCAACAGGTGTGTTTGTGTCATTGGAAGAACATTTAGGTCATCTTCGGTCTTCTTAGGCTTATTCTTATCCAATTAAGGTTTTTAAGCAATCTTGTGCAATCAATAAGTTCATTTGTGTCGTCGGATTAACATTTGGATCATTTTCGTCTTCCCTAGGTTTATTCTTACTCAATTAGGGTTCTAAACCACTCTTGTGCATCCAACAGGTGTGTTTGTGTCATGGTATGAACATTTAGGCATTTTCGTCCTCCCTAGGCTTATTCTTGTCCAATTAGGGTTTTTAACCAATCTTGTGCATCCAACAGGTGCTTTTGTGTCATTGTATGAACTTTTAGGTGTGCTTGTGTCATTGGAGGAACATTTATATCATTTTCGTCCTCTCTAGACTTATTCTTAACCAATTCGGGTTTTTAACCAATCTTGTGCATCCAATAGGTGTATTTGTATCATTGGACGAATATTTAGGTCATTTTCGTCCTTCTTAGGTTTATTCTTGTCGAATTAAGGTTTTTAAGCAATCTTGTGCATCCAACAGGTGTGTTTGTGTCATTGGACGAGCATTTAGGTCATTTTCGTCCTCAGAAGGCTTATTCTTGTCCAATTAAGGTTTTTAAGCAATCTTGTGCATCCAATAAGTTCATTTGTGTCGTTGGATGAACATTTAGGTCATTTTCGTCCTCCCTAGACTTATTCTTAATGAAATAGGGTTTTTAACCAATCTTGTGCTTCCAATAGGTGTGTTTCTGTCATTGGAGGAACATTTAGGTCATTTTCGTCCTCCCTAGACTTATTCTTAACCAATTAGGGTTTTTAAACAATCTTGTGCATCCAATAGGTGTGTTTGTGTCGTTGGAAGAACATTTAGGTCATTTTCTGTCTTCCTAGGCTTATTCTTGTCCAATTAAGGTTTTAAAGCAACCTTGTGCATCAAATAAGTTCATTTGTGTCGTTGGATTAACATTTGGATCATTTTCGTCTTCCCTTGAATTATTCTTAATCAATTAGGGTTTTAAACCAATCTGGTGCATCCAACAGGTGCGTTTGTGTCATTGTATGAACATTTAGGTCATTTTCGTCCTCCCTAGGCTTATTCTTGTACAATTAGGGTTTTTAACCAATTTTATGCATCCAATAGGCGAGTTTGTGTCATTGGATGAACATTTAGGTCATTTTCGTCCTCCCAAGTCTTATTCTTGTCCAATTAGGGTTTTTAACCAGTATTGTGCATTCAATACGTGTGTATGTATCATTGGATGAAGGTTTAGGTCATTTTCGTCATTCCTAAGCGTATTCTTCACCAATTAGGGTTTTTAACCAATCTTGTGCATCCAATAGGTGTGTTTGTGTAATTGGATGAATATTTAGGTCATTTTTGCCCTCCAAAGTCTTATTGTTGTCCAATTACGGTTTTTACCCAATCTTGTGCATCCAACAGGTGCTTTTGTGTCATTGTATGAACATTTAGGTGTGTTTGTGTCATTCGAGGAACATTTAGGTCATTTTCGTCCTCCCTTAACTTATTCTTAACCAAATAGGGGTTTTAACCAATCTTGTGCTTCCAATAGGTGTGTTTCTATCATTGGATGAACATTTAGGTCCTTTTCGTCCTCCCTAGGCTTATTCTTGTCCAATTAGGGTTTTTAACCAATCTTGTGCATCCAACAGGTGTGTTTATGTAATTGGATGAATATTTAGGTCATATTTGTCGTCCCAAGTCTAATTGCTGTCGAATTACGGTTTTTAACCAATCTTGTGCATCCAACAGGTGCTTTTGTGTCATTGTATGAACATTTAGGTGTGCTTGTGTCATTGGAGGAACATTTATATCATCTTCGTCCTCTCTAGACTTATTCTTAACCAATTCGGGTTTTTAACCAATCTTGTGCATCCAATAGGTGTATTTGTGTCATTGGACGAACATTTAGGTCATTTTCGTCCTTCTTAGGTTTATTCTTGTCGAATTAAGGTTTTTAAGCAATCTTGTGCATCTAACAGGTGTGTTTGTGTCATTGGACGAGCATTTAGGTCATTTTCGTCCTCAGAAGGCTTATTCTTGTCCAATTAAGGTTTTTAAGCAATCTTGTGCATCCAATAAGTTCATTTGTGTCGTTGGATGAACAATTAGGTCATTTTCGTCCTCCCTAGACTTATTCTTAATGAAATAGGGTTTTTAACCAATCTTGTGCTTCCAATAGGTGTGTTTCTGTCATTGGAGGAACATTTAGGTCATTTTCGTCCTCCCTAGACTTATTCTTAACCAATTAGGGTTTTTAAACAATCTTGTGCATCCAATAGGTGTGTTTGTGTCGTTGGAAGAACATTTAGGTCATTTTCTATCTTCCTAGGCTTATTCTTGTCCAATTAAGGTTTTAAAGCAACCTTGTGCATCAAATAAGTTCATTTGTGTCGTTGGATTAACATTTGGATCATTTTCGTCTTCCCTAGAATTATTCTTAATCAATTAGGGTTTTAAACCAATCTGGTGCATCCAACAGGTGCGTTTGTGTCATTGTATGAACATTTAGGTCATTTTCGTCCTCCCTAGGCTTATTCTTGTAGAATTAGGGTTTTTAACCAATTTTATGCATCCAATAGGTGAGTTTGTGTCATTGGATGAACATTTAGATCATTTTCGTCCTCCCAAGTCTTATTCTTGTCCAATTAGGGTTTTTAACCAGTATTGTGCATTCAATACGTGTGTATGTATCATTGGATGAAGGTTTAGGTCATTTTCGTCATTCCTAAGCGTATTCTTCACCAATTAGGGTTTTTAACCAATCTTGTGCATCCAATAGGTGTGTTTGTGTAATTGGATGAATATTTAGGTCATTTTTGCCCTCCAAAGTCTCATTGTTGTCCAATTACGGTTTTTACCCAATCTTGTGCATCCAACAGGTGCTTTTGTGTCATTGTATGAACATTTAGGTGTGTTTGTGTCATTGGAGGAACATTTAGGTCATTTTCGTCCTCCCTTAACTTATTCTTAACCAAATAGGGGTTTTAACCAATCTTGTGCTTCCAATAGGTGTGTTTCTATCATTGGATGAACATTTAGGTCATTTTCGTCCTCCCTAGACTCATTCTTAACCAATTAGGGTTTTTAACCAATCTTGTGCTTCCAATAGGTGTGTTTGCAACATTCGACAAACATTTGGATCATTTTCGTCCTTCCTAGGCTTATGTTTGTCCAATTATGGTTTTTAAGCAATCTTGCGCATCCAATAAGTTCATTTGGGTCATCGGATTAACATTTGGATCATTTTCGTCGTCCCCAGGTTTATTCTCAATCAATTAGGGTTTTAAACCAATCTTGTGCATCCAATAGGTGAATTTGTGGCATTGGATCAACATTTAGGTCATTTTCGTCTTCCCAAGTCTTATTCTTGTTCAACTAGGGTTTTTAACCAATATTGTGCATTCAATAGGTGTGTATGTATCATTGGATGAATATTTAGGTCATTTTCGTCATTCCTAAGCTTATTCTTAACCAATTAGGTTTTTAACCAATCTTGTGCATCCAATAGGTGTGTTTGTGTAATTGGATGAATATTTAGGTCATTTTTGCGTCACAAGGCTTATTCTTGTCCAATTAAGGTTTTTAAGCAATCTTGTGCATCCAATAGGTGTGTTTCTGTCATTGGATGAACATTTAGGTCATTTTCGTCCTCCCTATACTTATTCTTAACCAAATAGGATTTTTAACCAATCTTGTGCTTCCAATAGGTGTGATTGTGTCATTGGATGAACATTTAGGTCTTTTTCGTCCTCCCTAGACTTATTCTTAACCAATTAGGGTTTTTAACTAATCTTGTGCATCCAATAGGTGTGTTTGTGTCATTAGACGAACATTTGGGTCATTTTCGTCCTTCCTAGGCTTATTTTTGTCCAACTATGGTCTTTAAGCAATCTTGTGCATCCAATAAGTTCATTTGTGTCGTTGGTTTAACATTTGGATCATTTTCGTCCTCCCTAGGTTTATTCTTTATCAATTAGGGTTTTAAACCAATCTTGTGCATCCAATAGGTGAGTTTGTGTCATTGGATGAACATGTAGGTCATTTTCGTCCTCCCAAGTCTTATTCTTGTTCAATTAGGGTTTTAAACCAATATTATGCATTCAATAGGTGTGTATGTATCATTGGATGAAGATTTAGGTCATTTTCGTCATTCCTAAGCTTATTCTTAACCAATTAGGGTTTTTAACCAATCTTTTGCATCCAATAGGTGTGTTTGTGTAATTGGATGAATATTTAGGTCATTTTCGTCGTCAAAATGCTTATTCTTGTCCAATTAAGGTTTTTAAGCAATCTTGTGCATCCAATAGGTGTGTTTCTGTCATTGGATGTACATTTGGGTCATTTTCTTCCTCCCTAGACTTATTCTGAACCAAATAGGGTTTTTAACCAATCTTGTGCTTCCAATAGGTGTGATTCTGTCATTGGATGAACATTTAGGTCATTTTCGTCCTCCCTAGACTTATTCTTAACCAATTAGGGTTTTTAACTAATCTTGTGCATCCAATAGGTGTGTTTGTGTCATTAGACGAACATTTGGGTCATTTCGTCCTTCCTAGGCTTATTCTTGTCCAATTAAGGTTTTTAAGCAATCTTGTGCGTCCAATAAGTTCATTTGTGTCGTTGGATTAACATTTGGATCATTTTCGTCCTCCCTAGGTTTTTTCTTCATCAATTAGGGTTTTAAACGAATCTTGTGCATCCAACAGGTGCGTTTGTGTCATTGTATGAACATTTAGGTAATTTTCGTCCTCCCTTGGCTTATTCTTGTCCAATTAGGGTTTTTAACGAATCTTGTGCATCCAATAGGTGAGTTTGTTTCATTGGATGAACATTTAGGTTATTTTCGTCCTCCCAAGTCTTATTCTTGTCCAATTAGGGTTTTTAACCAATATTGCACATTCAATAGGTGTGTATGTATCATTGGATGAAGATTTAGGTCATTTTCATCATTCCTAAGCGTATTCTTAACCAATTAGGGTTTTTAACCAATCTTGTGCATCCAACAGGTGTGTTGGTGTCAATGGACAAGCATTTAGGTCATTTTCATCCTCACAAGGCTTATTCTTGTCCAATTAACGTTTTTAAGCAATCTTGTGCATCCAATAAGTTCATTTGTGTCATTGGATGAACATTTAGGTCATTTTCGTCATCCCTAAACTTATTCTTAACGAAATAGGGTTTTTAACCAATCTTGTGCTTCCAATAGGTGTGTTTCTGTCATTGGATGAACATTTAGGTCATTTTCGTCCTCCCTAGACTTATTCTTAACCAATTACGGTTTTTAACCAATCTTGTGCCTCCAACAGGTGCGTTTGTGTCATTGTATGAACATTTAGGTGTGTTTGTGTCATTGGATCAACATTTAGGTCATTTTCATCCACCCTATGCTTATTCTTGTCCAATTAGGGTTTTAAAGCAATGTTGTGCATCCAATAAGTTCATTTGTGTTGTTGGATGAACATTTAGGTCGTTTTCGTCCTCCATAGACTTATTCTTAACCAATTAGGGTTTTTAACCAATCATTTGCATCCAATAGGTGTGTTTGTGTCATTGGACGAACATTTAGGTCATTTTTGTCCTTCCTAGGTCTATTCTTGTCCAATTAAGGTTTTTATGCAATCTTGTGCATCCAATAAGTTCATTTGTGTCGTTGGATTAACATTTAGATCATTTTCGTCCTCCCTAGGTTTATTCTTAATCAATTAGGGTTTTTAACGAATACTTGTGCATCCAACAGGTGTGTTTGTGTCATTGCACGAGCATTTTGGTCATTTTCGTCCTCCCTAGGCTTATTCTTGTCCAATTAAGGTTTTTAAGCAATCTTGTGCATCCAATAAGTTCATTTGTGTCGTTTAATGAACATTTAGGTCATTTTCGTCCATCCTAGTCTTATTCTTAACCAAATAGGGGTTTTAACCAATCTTGTGCTTCCAATAGGTGTGTTTCTGTCATTGGATGAACATTTAGGTCATTTTCGTCCTCCCTAGACTTATTCTTAACCAATTAGGGTTTTTAACCAATCTTGTGCATCCAATAGGTGTGTTTGCGTCATTCGACAAACATTTGGGTCATTTTCGTCCTTCCTAGGCTTATTTTTGTCGAATTATGGTTTTTAAGCAATCTTGTGCATCCAATAAGTTCATTTGTGTCGTTGGATTAACATTTGGATCATTTTCGTCCTCCCTTGGTTTATTCTTAATCAATTAGGGTTTTAAACCAATCTTGTGCATCCAATAGGTGAGTTTGGGTCATTGGATGAACATTTAGGTCATTTTCATCCTCCCAAGTCTTATTCTTGTTCAATTAGGGTTTTTAACCAATATTGTGCATTCAATAGGTGTGTATGTATTATTGGATGAAGATTTAGGTCATTTTCGTCATTCCTAAGCTTATTCTTAACCAATTAGGGTTTTTAACCAATCTTGTGCATCCAATAGGTGTGTTTGTGTAATTGGATGAATATTTAGGTCATTTTCGTCGTCACAAGGCTTATTCTTGTCCAATTAAGGTTTTTAAGCAATCTTGTTCATCCAATAGGTGTGTTTCTGTCATTGGATGAACATTTAGGTCATTTTCGTCCTCCCTAGACTTATTCTTAACCAAATACCGTTTTTAACCAATCTTGTGCTTCCAATAGGTGTGATTTTGTCATAGGATGAACATTTAGGTCATTTTCGTCCTCCCTAGACTTATTCTTAACCAATTAGGGTTTTTAACTAATCTTGTGCATCCAATAGGTGTGCTTGTGTCATTAGACGATCATTTTGGTCATTTTCGTCCTTCCTAGGCTTATTCTTGTCCAATTAAGGTTTTTAAGCAATATTGTGCATCCAATACGTTCATTTGTGTCGTTGGATTAACATTTGGATCATTTTCGTCCAATTAACGAATCTTGTGCATCCAACAGGTGCGTTTGTGTCATTGTATGAACGTTTAGGTCATTTTCGTCCTCCCTTGGCTTATTCATGTCCAATTAGGGTTTTTAACCAATCTTGTGCATCCAATAGGTGAGTTTGTTTCATTGGATGGACATTTAGGTCATTTTCGTCCGCCCAAGTCTTATTCTTGTCCAATTAGGGTTTTTAACCAATATTGCACATTCAATAGGTGTGTATGTATCATTGGATGAAGATTTAGGTCATTTTCGTCATTCCTAAGCGTATTCTTAACCAATTAGGGTTTTTAACCAATCTTGTGCATCCAACAGGTGTGTTGGTGTCATTGGACAAGCATTTAGATCATTTTCGTCCTCACAAGGCGTATTCTTGTCCAATTAAGGTTTTTAAGCAATCTTGTGCATCCAATAAGTTCATTTGTGTCGTTGGATGAACATTTAGGTCATTTTCGTCATCCCTAAACTTATTCTTAACGAAATAGGGGTTTTAACCAATCTTGTGCTTCCAATAGGTGTGTTTCTGTCATTGGATGAACATTTAGGTCATTTTCGTCCTCCCAAGTCTTATTCTTGTCCAATTAGGGTTTTTAACTAATATTGCACATTCAATAGGTGTGTATGTATCATTGGATGAAGATTTAGGTCATTTTCGTCATTCATAAGCGTATTCTTAACCAATTAGGGTTTTTAACTAATCTTGTGCATCCAATAGGTGTATTTGTGTCATTGGACGAACATTTAGGTCATTTTCGTCCTTCCTAAGCTTATTCTTGTCCAATTAAGTTTTTAAGCAATCTTGTGCATCCAATAAGTTCATTTGTGTCGTTGGATTAACATTTAGATCATTTTCGTCCTCCCTAGTTTATTCTTAATCAATTATCGTTTTTAACCAATCTTGTGCATCCAATAGGTGTGTTTGTGTCATTGGACGAGCATTTTGGTCATTTTCGTCCTCCCTAGGCTTATTCTTGTCCAATTAAGGTTTTTAAGCAATCATGTGCATCCAATAAGTTCATTTGTGTCGTTTGATGAACATTTAGGTCATTTTCATCCTCCCTAGACTTATTATTAACCAAATAGGGGTTTTAACCAATCTTGTGCTTCCAATAGGTGTGTTTCTGTCATTGGATGAACATTTAGGTCATTTTCGTCCTCCCAAGTCTTATTCCTGTTAAATTAGGGTTTTTAACCAATATTGTGCATTCAATAAGGGTGTACGTATCATTGGATGATGATTTAGGTCATTTTCGTCATTCCTTAGCTTATTCTTAACGAATTAGGGTTTTTAACCAATCTTGTGCATCCAATAGGTGTGTTTGTGTAATTGGATGAATATTTAGCTCATTTTTGTCCTCCCAAGTCTTATTCTTGTCCAATTACGGTTTTTAACCAATCTTGTGCATCCTACAGGTCCTTTTGTGTCATTTTATAAACATTTAGGTGTGTTTGTTTCATTGGAGGAACATTTAGGTCATTTTCGTCCTCTCTAGACTTATTCTTAACCAAGTAGGGTTTTTAACCAATCTTGTGCATCCAATAGATGTATTTGTGTCATTGGACGAACATTTAGGTCATTTTCGTCCTTCCTAGGTTTATTCTTGTCCAATAAGGTTTTCAAGCAATATTGTGCAACCAATAAGTTCATTTGTGTTGTTGGATTAACATTTAGATCATTTTCGTCCTCCCTAGGTTTATTCTTAATCAATTATGGTTTTTAACCAATCTTGTGCATCCAACAGGTGTGTTTGTGTCATTGGACGAGCATTTTGGTCATTTTCGTCCTCCCTAGGCTTATTCTTGTCCAATTAAGGTTTTTAAGCAATCATGTGCATCCAATAAGTTCATGTTTGTCATTGGATTAACATTTAGATCATTTTCGTCCTCCCTAGGTTTATTCTTAATTAATTATGGTTTTTAACCAATCTTGTGCATCCAACAGGTTTGTTTGTGTCATTGGACGAGCATTTTGGTCATTTTCGTCCTCCCTAGGCTTATTCTTGTCCAATTAAGATTTTTAAGCAATCATGTGCATCCAATAAGTTCATTTGTGTCGTTTAATGAACATTTAGGTCATTTTCGTCCTCCCAAGTCTTATTCTTGTCCAATTAGGGTTTTTAACCAATATTGCACATTCAATAGGTGTGTATGTATCATTGGATGAAGATTTAGGTCATTTTCGTCATTCATAAGCGTATTCTTAACCAATTAGGGTTTTTAACTAATCTTGTGCATCCAATAGGTGTATTTGTGTTATTGGACGAACATTTAGGTCATTTTCGTCCTTCCTAAGCTTATTCTTGTCCAATTAAGGTTTTTAAGCAATCTTGTGCATCCATTAAGTTCATTTCTGTCGTTGGATTAACATCTAGATCATTTTCGTCCTCCCTAGGTTTATTCTTAATCAATTATGGTTTTTAACCAATCTTGTGCATCCAACAGGTGTGTTTGTGTCATTGGACGAGCATTTTGGTCATTTTTGTCCTCCCTAGGGTTATTCTTGTCCAATTAAGATTTTTAAGCAATCATGTGCATCCAATAAGTTCATTTGTGTCGTTTGATTAACATTTAGGTCATTCGTCCTCCCTAGACTTATTATTAACCAAATAGGGGTTTTAACCAATCTTGTGCTTCCAATAGGTGTGTTTCTGTCATTGGATGATCATTTAGGTCATTTTCGTCCTCCCAAGTCTTAGTCTTGTTAAATTAGGGTTTTTAACCAATCTTGTGCATCCAATAGGTGTGTTTGTGTAATTGGATGAATATTTAGGTCATTTTTGTCCTCCCAAGTCTTATTCTTGTCCAATTACGGTTTTTAACCAATCTTGTGCATCCAACAGGTGCTTTTGTGTCATTTTATGAACATTTAGGTGTGTTTGTTTCATTGGAGGAACATTTAGGTCATTTTCGTCCTCTCTAGACTTATTCTTAACCAAGTAGGGTTTTTAACCAATCTTGTGCATCCAATAGATGTATTTGTGTCATTGGACGAACATTTAGGTCATTTTCGTCCTTCCTAGGTTTATTCTTGTCCAATAAGGTTTTTAAGCAATATTGTGCATCCAATAAGTTCATTTGTGTCGTTGGATTAACATTTAGATCATTTTCGTCCTCCCAAGGTTTATTCTTAATCAATTAGGGTTCTTAACCAATCTTGTGCATCCAACAGGTGTGTTTGTGTCATTGGACGAGCAATTAGGTCATTTTCGTCTTCACAAGGCTTATTCTTGTCCAATTAAGGTTTTTAAGCAATCTTGTGCATCCAATAAGTTCATTTATTTCGTTGGATGAACATTTAGGTCATTTTCGTCCTCCCTAAACTTATTCTTAACGAAATAGGGTTTTTAACCAATCTTGTGCTTCCAATAGGTGTGTTTCTGTCATTGGATGAACATTTAGGTCATTTTCGTCCTCCCTAGACTTATTCTTAACCAATTAGGGTTTTTAACCAATCTTGTGCATCCAACAGGTGCATTTGTGTCATTGTATGAACATTTAGGTGTGTTTGTGTCATTTGATCAACATTTAGGTCTTTTTCATCCACCCTATGCTTATTCTTGTCCAATTAGGGTTTTGAAGCAATGTTGTGCATCCAATAAGTTCATTTGTGTCGTTGGATGAACATTTAGGTCATTTTCGTCCTCCATAGACTTATTCGTAACCAATTAGGGGTTATAACCAATCATTTGCATCCGATAGGTGTGTTTGTGTCATTGGACGAACATTTTGGTCATTTTCGTCCTTTCTAGGCTTATTCTTGTCCAATTAAGGTTATTATGCAATCTTGTGCATCCAATAAGTTCATTTGGGTCGTTGGATTAACATTTAGATCATTTTCGTCATCCCTAGGTTTATTCATAATCAATTAGATTTTTTAACCAATACTTGTGTATCCAACAGGTGTGTTTGTGTCATTGCACGAGCATTTTGGTCATTTTCGTCCTCCCTAGGCTTATTCTTGTCCAATTAAGGTTTTTAAGCAATCTTGTGCATCCTATAAGTTCACTTATGTCGTTTGATGAACATTTAGGTCATTTTCGTCCTCCTTAAACTTATTCTTAACCAAATAGGGGTTTTAACCAATCTTGTGCTTCCAATAGGTTTGTTTCTGTCATTGGATGAACATTTAGGTCATTTTCGTCCTCCCTAGACTTATTCTTAACCAATTAGGGTTTTTAACCAATCTTGTGCATCCAATAGGTGTGTTTGCGTCATTCGACAAACATTTGGGTCATTTTCGTACTTCCTAGGTTTATTTTTGTCCAATTATGGTTTTTAAGCAATCTTGTGCATCCAATAAGTTCATTTGTGTCATTTGATGAACATTTAGGTCATTTTCGTCCTCCCTAGACTTATTATTAACCAAATAGGGATTTTAACCAATCTTGTGCTTCCAATAGGTGTGTTTCTGTCATTGGATGAACATTTAGGTCATTTTCGTCCTCCCAAGTCTTATTCTTGTCGAATTAGGGTTTTTAACCAATATTGCACATTCAATAGGTGTGTATGTATCATTGGATGAAGATTTAGGTCATTTTCGTCATTCATAAGCGTATTCTTAACCAATTAGGGTTTTTAACTAATCTTGTGCATCCAATAGGTGTATTTGTGTCATTGGACGAACATTTAGGTCATTTTCGTCCTTCCTAAGCTTATTCTTGTCCAATTAAGTTTTTAAGCAATCTTGTGCATCCAATAAGTTCATTTGTGTCGTTGGATTAACATTTAGATCATTTTCGTCCTCCCTAGTTTATTCTTAATCAATTATCGTTTTTAACCAATCTTGTGCATCCAATAGGTGAGTTTGTGTCATTGGACAAGCATTTTGGTCATTTTCGTCCTCCCTAGGCTTATTCTTGTCCAATTAAGGTTTTTAAGCAATCATGTGCATCCAATAAGTTCATTTGTGTCGTTTGATGAACATTTAGGTCATTTTCGTCCTCCCTAGACTTATTATTAACCAAATAGGGGTTTTAACAAATCTTGTGCTTCCAATAGGTGTGTTTCTGTTATTGGATGAACATTTAGGTCATTTTCGTCCTCCCAAGTCTTATTCTTGTTAAATTAGGGTTTTTAACCAATATTGTGCATTCAATAAGGGTGTACGTATCATTGGATGATGATTTAGGTCATTTTCGTCATTCCTTAGCTTATTCTTAACGAATTAGGGTTTTTAACCAATCTTGTGCATCCAATAGGTGTGTTTGTGTAATTGGATGAATATTTAGCTCATTTTTGTCCTCCCAAGTCTTATTCTTGTCCAATTACGGTTTTTAACCAATCTTGTGCATCCTACAGGTGCTTTTGTGTCATTTTATGAACATTTAGGTGTGTTTGTTTCATTGGAGGAACATTTAGGTCATTTTCGTCCTCTCTAGACTTATTCTTAACCAAGTAGGGTTTTTAACCAATCTTGTGCATCCAATAGATGTATTTGTGTCATTGGACGAACATTTAGGTCATTTTCGTCCTTCCTAGGTTTATTCTTGTCCAATAAGATTTTCAAGCAATATTGTGCAACCAATAAGTTCATTTGTGTTGTTGGATTAACATTTAGATCATTTTCGTCCTCCCTAGGTTTATTCTTAATCAATTATGGTTTTTAACCAATCTTGTGCATCCAACAGGTGTGTTTGTGTCATTGGACGAGCATTTTGGTCATTTTCGTCCTCCCTAGGCTTATTCTTGTCCAATTAAGGTTTTTAAGCAATCATGTGCATCCAATAAGTTCATGTTTGTCATTGGATTAACATTTAGATCATTTTCGTCCTCCCTAGGTTTATTCTTAATTAATTATGGTTTTTAACCAATCTTGTGCATCCAACAGGTTTGTTTGTGTCATTGGACGAGCATTTTGGTCATTTTCGTCCTCCCTAGGCTTATTCTTGTCCAATTAAGGTTTTTAAGCAATCTTGTGCATCCAATAAGTTCATTTCTGTCGTTGGATTAACATCTAGATCATTTTCGTCCTCCCTAGGTTTATTCTTAATCAATTATGGTTTTTAAGCAATCTTGTGCATCCAACAGGTGTGTTTGTGTCATTGGACGAGCATTTTGGTCATTTTTGTCCTCCCTAGGGTTATTCTTGTCCAATTAAGATTTTTAAGCAATCATGTGCATCCAATAAGTTCATTTGTGTCGTTTGATGAACATTTAGGTCATTCGTCCTCCCTAGACTTATTATTTACCAAATAGGGTTTTTAACCAATCTTGTGCTTCCAATAGGTGTGTTTCTGTCATTGGATGATCATTTAGGTCATTTTCGTCCTCCCAAGTCTTATTCTTGTTAAATTAGGGTTTTTAACCAATCTTGTGCATCCAATAGGTGTGTTTGTGTAATTGGATGAATATTTAGGTCATTTTTGTCCTCCCAAGTCTTATTCTTGTCCAATTACGGTTTTTAACCAATCTTGTGCATCCAACAGGTGCTTTTGTGTCATTTTATGAACATTTAGGTGTGTTTGTTTCATTGGAGGAACATTTAGGTCATTTTCGTCCTCTCTAGACTTATTCTTAACCAAGTAGGGTTTTTAACCAATCTT
>JBBPBS010000912.1:536953-555232 GCA_037974835.1 Cicer judaicum
TTTTAACCAATCTTGTGCTTCCAATAGGTGTGTTTCTGTCATTGGATGATCATTTAGGTCATTTTCGTCCTCCCAAGTCTTATTCTTGTTAAATTAGGGTTTTTAACCAATCTTGTGCATCCAATAGGTGTGTTTGTGTAATTGGATGAATATTTAGGTCATTTTTGTCCTCCCAAGTCTTATTCTTGTCCAATTACGGTTTTTAACCAATCTTGTGCATCCAACAGGTGCTTTTGTGTCATTTTATGAACATTTAAGTGTGTTTGTTTCATTGGAGGAACATTTAGGTCATTTTCGTCCTCTCTAGACTTATTCTTAACCAAGTAGGGTTTTTAACCAATCTTGTGCATCCAATAGATGTATTTGTGTCATTGGACGAACATTTAGGTCATTTTCGTCCTTCCTAGGTTTATTCTTGTCCAATAAGGTTTTTAAGCAATATTGTGCATCCAATAAGTTCATTTGTGTCGTTGGATTAACATTTAGATCATTTTCGTCCTCCCAAGGTTTATTCTTAATCAATTAGGGTTCTTAACCAATCTTGTGCATCCAACAGGTGTGTTTGTGTCATTGGACGAGCAATTAGGTCATTTTCGTCTTCACAAGGCTTATTCTTGTCCAATTAAGGTTTTTAAGCAATCTTGTGCATCCAATAAGTTCATTTATTTCGTTGGATGAACATTTAGGTCATTTTCGTCCTCCCTAAACTTATTCTTAACGAAATAGGGTTTTTAACCAATCTTGTGCTTCCAATAGGTGTGTTTCTGTCATTGGATGAACATTTAGGTCATTTTCGTCCTCCCTAGACTTATTCTTAACCAATTACGGTTTTTAACCAATCTTGTGCATCCAACAGGTGCATTTGTGTCATTGTATGAACATTTAGGTGTGTTTGTGTCATTTGATCAACATTTAGGTCTCTTTCATCCACCCTATGCTTATTCTTGTTCAATTAGGGTTTTGAAGCAATGTTGTGCATCCAATAAGTTCATTTGTGTCGTTGGATGAACATTTAGGTCATTTTCGTCCTCCATAGACTTATTCGTAACCAATTAGGGGTTATAACCAATCATTTGCATCCGATAGGTGTGTTTGTGTCATTGGACGAACATTTAGGTCATTTTCGTCCTTTCTAGGCTTATTCTTGTCCAATTAAGGTTTTTATGCAATCTTGTGCATCCAATAAGTTCATTTGTGTCGTTGGATTAACATTTAGATCATTTTCGTCATCCCTTGGTTTATTCTTAATCAATTAGATTTTTTAACCAATACTTGTGCATCCAACAGGTGTGTTTGTGTCATTGCACGAGCATTTTGGTCATTTTCGTCCTCCCTAGGCTTATTCTTGTCCAATTAAGGTTTTTAAGCAATCTTGTGCATCCTATAAGTTCACTTGTGTCGTTTGATGAACATTTAGGTCATTTTCGTCCTCCTTAAACTTATTCTTAACCAAATAGGGGTTTTAACCAATCTTGTGCTTCCAATAGGTTTGTTTCTGTCATTGGATGAACATTTAGGTCATTTTCGTCCTCCCTAGACTTATTCTTAACCAATTAGGGTTTTTAACAAATCTTGTGCATCCAATAGGTGTGTTTGCGTCATTCGACAAACATTTGGGTCATTTTCGTACTTCCTAGGCTTATTTTTGTCCAATTATGGTTTTTAAGCAATCTTGTGCATCCAATAAGTTCATTTGTGTCATTTGATGAACATTTAGGTCATTTTCGTCCTCCCTAGACTTATTATTAACTAAATAGGGGTTTTAACCAATCTTGTGCTTCCAATAGGTGTGTTTCTGTCATTGGATGAACATTTAGGTCATTTTCATCATTCCTAAGCGTATTCTTAACCAATTAGGGTTTTTAACCAATCTTGTGCATCCAACAGGTGTGTTGGTATCAATGGACAAGCATTTAGGTCATTTTCATCCTCACAAGGCTTATTCTTGTCCAATTAACGTTTTTAAGCAATCTTGTGCATCCAATAAGTTCATTTGTGTCATTGGATGAACATTTAGGTCATTTTCGTCATCCCTAAACTTATTCTTAACGAAATAGGGTTTTTAACCAATCTTGTGCTTCCAATAGGTGTGTTTCTGTCATTGGATGAACATTTAGGTCATTTTTGTCCTCCCTAGACTTATTCTTAACCAATTACGGTTTTTAACCAATCTTGTGCATCCAACAGGTGCGTTTGTGTCATTGTATGAACATTTAGGTGTGTTTGTGTCATTGGATCAACATTTAGGTCATTTTCATCCACCCTATGCTTATTCTTGTCCAATTAGGGTTTTGAAGCAATGTTGTGCATCCAATAAGTTCATTTGTGTTGTTGGATGAACATTTAGGTCGTTTTCGTCCTCCATAGACTTATTCTTAACCAATTAGGGTTTTTAACCAATCATTTGCATCCAATAGGTGTGTTTGTGTCATTGGACGAACATTTAGGTCATTTTTGTCCTTCCTAGGTCTATTCTTGTCCAATTAAGGTTTTTATGCAATCTTGTGCATCCAATAAGTTCATTTGTGTCGTTGGATTAACATTTAGATCATTTTCGTCCTCCCTAGGTTTATTCTTAATCAATTAGGGTTTTTAACCAATACTTGTGCATCCAACAGGTGTGTTTGTGTCATTGCACGAGCATTTTGGTCATTTTCGTCCTCCCTAGGCTTATTCTTGTCCAATTAAGGTTTTTAAGCAATCTTGTGCATCCAATAAGTTCATTTGTGTCGTTTGATGAACATTTAGGTCATTTTCGTCCTCCCTAGTCTTATTCTTAACCAAATAGGGGTTTTAACCAATCTTGTGCTTCCAATAGGTGTGTTTCTATCATTGGATGAACATTTAGGTCATTTTCGTCCTCCCTAGACTTATTCTTAACCAATTAGGGTTTTTAACCAATCTTGTGCATCCAATAGGTGAGTTTGTTTCATTGGATGGACATTTAGGTCATTTTCGTCCTCCCAAGTCTTATTCTTGTCCAATTAGGGTTTTTAACCAATATTGCACATTCAATAGGTGTGTATGTATCACTGGATGAAGATTTAGGTCATTTTCGTCATTCCTAAGCGTATTCTTAACCAATTAGGGTTTTTAACTAATCTTGTGCATCCAACAGGTGTGTTGGTGTCATTGGACAAGCATTTAGATCATTTTCGTCCTCACAAGGCGTATTCTTGTCCAATTAAGGTTTTTAAGCAATCTTGTGCATCCAATAAGTTCATTTGTGTCGTTGGATGAACATTTAGGTCATTTTCGTCATCCCTAAACTTATTCTTAACGAAATAGGGGTTTTAACCAATCTTGTGCTTCCAATAGGTGTGTTTCTGTCATTGGAAGAACATTTAGGTCATTTTCGTCCTCCCAAGTCTTATTCTTGTCCAATTAGGGTTTTTAACCAATATTGCACATTCAATAGGTGTGTATGTATCATTGGATGAAGATTTAGGTCATTTTCGTCATTCATAAGCGTATTCTTAACCAATTAGGGTTTTTAACTAATCTTGTGCATCCAATAGGTGTATTTGGGTCATTGGACGAACATTTAGGTCATTTTCGTCCTTCCTAAGCTTATTCTTGTCCAATTAAGTTTTTAAGCAATCTTGTGCATCCAATAAGTTCATTTGTGTCGTTGGATTAACAATTAGGTCATTTTCGTCCTCCCTAGACTTATTATTAACCAAATAGGGGTTTTAACCAATCTTGTGCTTCCAATAGGTGTGTTTCTGTCATTGGATGAACATTTAGGTCATTTTCGTCCTCCCAAGTCTTATTCTTGTTAAATTAGGGTTTTTAACCAATATTGTGCATTCAATAAGGGTGTACGTATCATTGGATGATGATTTAGGTCATTTTCGTCATTCCTTAGCTTATTCTTAACGAATTAGGGTTTTTAACCAATCTTGTGCATCCAATAGGTGTGTTTGTGTAATTGGATGAATATTTAGCTCATTTTTGTCCTCCCAAGTCTTATTCTTGTCCAATTACGGTTTTTAACCAATCTTGTGCATCCTACAGGTGCTTTTGTGTCATTTTATGAACATTTAGGTGTGTTTGTTTCATTGGAGGAACATTTAGGTCATTTTCGTCCTCTCTAGACTTATTCTTAACCAAGTAGGGTTTTTAACCAATCTTGTGCATCCAATAGATGTATTTGTGTCATTGGACGAACATTTAGGTCATTTTCGTCCTTCCTAGGTTTATTCTTGTCCAATAAGATTTTCAAGCAATATTGTGCAACCAATAAGTTCATTTGTGTTGTTGGATTAACATTTAGATCATTTTCGTCCTCCCTAGGTTTATTCTTAATCAATTATGGTTTTTAACCAATCTTGTGCATCCAACAGGTGTGTTTGTGTCATTGGACGAGCATTTTGGTCATTTTCGTCCTCCCTAGGCTTATTCTTGTCCAATTAAGGTTTTTAAGCAATCATGTGCATCCAATAAGTTCATTTGTGTCATTGGATTAACATTTAGATCATTTTCGTCCTCCCTAGGTTTATTCTTAATTAATTATGGTTTTTAACCAATCTTGTGCATCCAACAGGTTTGTTTGTGTCATTGGACGAGCATTTTGGTCATTTTCGTCCTCCCTAGGCTTATTCTTGTCCAATTAAGGTTTTTAAGCAATCTTGTGCATCCAATAAGTTCATTTCTGTCGTTGGATTAACATCTAGATCATTTTCGTCCTCCCTAGGTTTATTCTTAATCAATTATGATTTTTAACCAATCTTGTGCATCCAACAGGTGTGTTTGTGTCATTGGACGAGCATTTTGGTCATTTTTGTTCTCCCTAGGGTTATTCTTGTCCAATTAAGGTTTTTAAGCAATCTTGTGCATCCAATAAGTTCATTTGTGTCGTTGGATGAACATTTAGGTCATTTTCGTCCTCCCTAAACTTATGCTTAACGAAATAGGGTTTTTAACCAATCTTGTGCTTCCAATAGGTGTGTTTCTGTCATTGGATGAACATTTAGGTCATTTTCGTCCTCCGTAGACTTATTCTTAACCAATTATGGTTTTTAGCCAATCTTGTGCATCCAACAGGTGCGTTTGTGTCATTGTATGAACATTTAGGTGTGTTTGTGTCATTGGATCAACATTTAGGTCATTTAAGCTATGTTGTGCATCCAATAAGTTCATTTGTGTCGTTGGATGAACATTTAGGTCATTTTCGTCCTCCATAGACTTATTCTGAACCAATTAGGGTTTTTAACCAATCTTTTGCATCCAATAGGTGTGTTTGTGTCATTGGACGAATATTTAGGTCATTTTCGTCCTTTCTAGGCTTATTCTTGTCCAATTAAGGTTTTTAAGCAATCTTGTGCATCCAATAAGTTCGTTTGTGTCGTTGGGTTAACATTTAGATCATTTTCGTCCTCCCTTGGTTTATTCTTAATCAATTAGGGTTTTTAACCAATCTTGTGCATCCAACAGGTGTGTTTGTGTCAATGGTAGAATTAAGGTTTTTAAGCATTCTTGTGCATCTAATAAGTTCATTTGTGTCGTTGGATCAACATTTAGGTCATTTTCTTCCTCCCTAGACTTATTCTTAATCAACTAGGGTTTTTAACTAATCTTGTGCATCCAATAGGTGTGTTTGTGTCGGTAGACGAACATTTGGGTCATTTCCGTCCTTCCTAGGCTTATTCTTGTCCAATTAAGGTTTTTAAGCAATCTTGTGCATGCAATAAGTTCATTTGTGTCGTTCGATTAACATTTGGATCATTTTCGTCCCCCCTAGGTTTTTTCTTAATCAATTAAGGTTTTAAACCAATCTTGTGCATCCAACAGGTGCGTTTGTGTCATTGTATGAACATTTAGGTCATTTTCGTCCTCCCTAGGCTTATTCTTGTCCAATTATGGTTTTTAAACAATTTTGGGCATCCAATAGGTGAGTTTGGGTCATTGGATGAAGATTTAGGTCATTTTCGTCCTCCCAAGTCTTATTCTTGTCCAGTTAGGGTTTTTAACCAATATTGCGCATTCAATAGGTGTGTATGTATCATTGGATGAAGATTTAGGTCATTTTCGTCATTCATAAGCGTATTCTTACCCAATTAGGGTTTTTAAACAATCTTGTGCATCCAATAGGTGTGTTTGTATAATTGGATGAATATTTAGGTCATTTTTGTCCTCCCAAGTCTTATTCTTTTCCAATTACGGTTTTTAACCAATCTTGTGTATCCAACAGGTGCTTTTGTGTCATTGTATGAACATTTAGGTGTGTTTGTGTCATTGGAGGAACATATAGGTCATTTTCGTCATCTCTAAACTTATTCTTAACCAATTAGGGTTTTTAACAAATCTTGTGCATCCAATAGATGTATTTGTGTCATTGGACGAACATTTAAGTCATTTTCGTCCTTCCTAGGCTTATTCTTGTCCAATTAAGGTTTTTAAGCAATCTTGTTCATCCAATTAGTTCATTTGTGTCGTTGCGTTAACATTTAGATCATTTTCGTCCTTCCTAGGTTTATTCTTAATCAATGAGGGTTTTAAACCAATCTTGTGCATCTAATAGGTGCGTTTGTGTCATTGTATGAACATCTAGGTCATTTTTGTCCTCCCTAGGCTTATTCTTGTCCAATTATGGTTTTTAAGCAATCATGTGCATCCAATAAGTGCATTTGTATCGTTTGATGAACATTAAGGTCATTTTCGTCCTCCCTAGACTTATTATTAACCAAATAGGGGTTTTAACCAATCTTGTGCTTCCAATAGGTGTGTTTCTGTCATTGGATGAACATTTAGGTCATTTTCGTCCTCCCAAGTCTTATTCTTGTTCAATTAGGGTTTTTAACCAATATTGTGCATTCAATAGGTGTGTATGTATCATTGGATGAAGATTTAGGTCATTTTCGTCATTCGTTAGCTTATTCTTCACCAATTAGGGTTTTTAACCAATCTTGTGCATCCAATAGGTGTGTTTGTGTAATTGGATGAATATTTAGGTCATTTTTGTCCTCCCAAGTCTTATTCTTGTCCAATTACGGTTTTTAACCAATCATGTGAATCCAACAGGTGCTTTTGTGTCATTTTATGAACATTTAGGTGTGTTTGTTTCATTGGACGAACATTTAGGTCATTTTCGTCCTTCCTAGGTTTATTCTTGTCCAATTAAGGTTTTTAAGCAATATTGTGCATCCAATAAGTTCATTTGTGTCGTTGGATTAACATTTAGATCATTTTCGTCCTCCCAAGGTTTATTCTTAATCAATTAGGGTTCTTAACCAATCTTGTGCATCCAATAGGTGTGTTTGTGTGATTGGACGAGCATTTAGGTCATTTTCGTCCTTACAAGGCTTATTCTTGTCCAATTAAGGTTTTTAAGCAATCTTGTGCATCCAATAAGTTCATTTGTGTCGTTGGATGAACATTTAGATCATTTTCGTCCTCCCTAAACTTATTCTTAATGAAATAGGGTTTTTAACCAATCTTGTGCTTCCAATAGGTGTGTTTCTGTTATTGGATGAACATTTAGGTCATTTTCGTCCTCCGTAGACTTATTCTTAACCAATTATGGTTTTTAGCCAATCTTGTGCATCCAACAGGTGCGTTTGTGTCATCGTATGAACATTTAGGTGTGTTTGTGTCATTGGATCAACATTTAGGTCATTTAAGCAATGTTGTGCATCCAATAAGTTCATTTGTGTCGTTGGATGAACATTTAGGTCATTTTCGTCCTCCATAGACTTATTCTGAACCAATTACGGTTTTTAACCAATCTTTTGCATCCAATAGGTGTGTTTGTGTCATTGGATGAATATTTAGGTCATTTTCGTCCTTTCTAGGCTTATTCTTGTCCAATTAAGGTTTTTAAGCAATCTTGTGCATCCAATAAGTTCGTTTGTGTCGTTGGGCTAACATTTAGATCATTTTCGTCCTCGCTTGGTTTATTCTTAATCAATTAGGGTTTTTAACCAATCTTGTGCATCCAACAAGTGTGTTTGTATCATTGGTAAAATTAAGGTTTTTAAGCATTCTTGTGCATCCAATAAGTTCATTTGTGTCGTTGGATGAAGATTTAGGTCATTTTCTTCCTCCCTAGACTTATTCTTAATCAATTAGGGTTTTTAACTAATCTTGTGCATCCAATAGGTGTGTTTGTGTCGTTAGACGAACATTTGGGTCATTTCCGTCCTTCCTAGTCTTATTCTTGTCCAATTAAGGTTTTTAAGCAATCTTGTGCATCCAATAAGTTCATTTGTGTCGTTCGATTAACATTTGGATCATTTTCGTCCTCCCTAGGTTTTTTCTTAATCAATTAGGGTTTTAAACCAATCTTGTGCATCCAACAGGTGCGTTTGTGTCATTGTATGAACATTTAGGTCATTTTCGTCCTCCCTAGGCTTATTCTTGTCCAATTAGGGTTTTTAAACAATCTTGGGCATCCAATAGGTGAGTTTGTGTCATTGGATGAACATTTAGGTCATTTTCGTCCTCCCAAGTCTTATTCTTGTCCAGTTAGGGTTTTTAACCAATATTGTGCATTCAATAGGTGTGTATGTATCATTGGATGAAGATTTAGGTCATTTTCGTCATTCATAAGCGTATTCTTAACCAATTAGGGTTTTTAACCAATCTTGTGCATCCAATAGGTGTGTTTGGGTAATTGGATGAATATTTAGGTCATTTTTGTCCTCCCAAGTCTTATTCTTTTCCAATTACGGTTTTTAACCAATCTTGTGTATCCAACAGGTGCTTTTGTGTCATTGTATGAACATTTAGGTGTGTTTGTGTCATTGGAGGAACATATAGGTCATTTTCGTCCTCTCTAAACTTATTCTTAACCAATTAGGGTTTTTAACAAATCTTGTGCATCCAATAGATGTATTTGATTCATTGGACAAACATTTAAGTCATTTTCGTCCTTCCTAGGCTTATTCTTGTCTAATTAAGGTTTTTAAGCAATCTTGTTCATCCAATAAGTTCATTTGTGCCGTTGCGTTAACATTTAGATCATTTTCATCCTTCCTAGGTTTATTCTTAATCAATGAGGGTTTTAAACCAATCTTGTGCATCTAATAGGTGCGTTTGTGTCATTCTATGAACATCTAGGTCATTTTCGTCCTCCCTAGGCTTATTCTTGTCCAATTAAGGTTTTTAAGCAATCATGTGCATCCAATAAGTGCATTTGTATCGTTTGATGAACATTTAGGTCATTTTCGTCCTCCCTAGACTTATTATTAACCAAATAGGGGTTTTAACCAATCTTGTGCTTCCAATAGGTGTGTTTCTGTCATTGGATGAACATTTAGGTCATTTTCGTCCTCCCAAGTCTTATTCTTGTACAATTAGGGTTTTTAACCAATATTGTGCATTCAATAGGTGTGTATGTATCATTGGATGAAGATTTAGGTCATTTTCGTCATTCCTTAGCTTATTCTTAACCAATTAGGGTTTTTAACCAAACTTGTGCATCCAATAGGTGTGTTTGTGTAATTCGATCAATATTTAGGTCATTTTTGTCCTCCCAAGTCTTATTCTTGTCCAATTACGGTTTTTAACCAATCATGTGCATCCAACAGGTGCTTTTGTGTCATTTTATGAACATTTAGGTGTGTTTGTTTCATTGGACGAACATTTAGGTCATTTTCGTCCTTCCTAGGTTTATTCTTGTCCAATTAAGGTTTTTAAGCAATATTGTGCATCCAATAAGTTCATTTGTGTCGTTGGATTAACATTTAGATCATTTTCGTCCTCCCAAGGTTTATTCTTAATCAATTAGGGTTCTTAACCAATCTTGTGCATCCAATAGGTGTGTTTGTGTCATTGGACGAATATTTAGGTCATTTTCGTCCTTTCTAAGCTTATTCTTGTCCAATTAAGGTTTTTAAGCAATCTTGTGCATCCAATAAGTTCATTTGTGTCGTTGGGTTAACATTTAGTTCATTTTCGTCCTCCCTAGGTTTATTCTTAATCAATTAGGGTTTTTAACCAATCTTGTGCATCCAACAGGTGTGTTTGTGTCATTGGTAGAATTAAGGTTTTTAAGCATTCTTGTGCATCCAATAAGTTCATTTGTGTCGTTGGATGAACATTTAGGTCATTTTCTTCCTCCCTAGACTTATACTTAATCAACTAGGGTTTTTAACTAATCTTGTGCATCCAATAGGTGTGTTTGTGTCATTAGACGAACATATGGGTCATTTTTGTCCTTCCTAGGCTTATTCTTGTCCAATTAAGGTTTTTAAGCAATCTTGTGCATCCAATAAGTTCATTTGTGTCGTTCGATTAACATTTGGATCATTTTCGTCCTCCCTAGGTTTTTTCTTAATCAATTAGGGTTTTAAACCAATCTTGTGCATCCAACAAGTGCGTTTGTGTCATTGTATGAACGTTTAGGTCATTTTCGTCCTCCATAGACTTATTCTGAACCAATTAGGGTTTTTAACCAATCTTTTGCATCCAATAGGTGTGTTTGTGTCATTGGACGAATATTTAGGTCATTTTCGTCCTCCCTAGGCTTATTCTTGTCCAATTAGGGTTTTTAAACAGTCTTGGGCATCCAATAGGTGAGTTTGTGTCATTGGATGAACATTTAGGTCATTTTCGTCCTCCCAAGTCTTATTCTTGTCCAGTTAGGGTTTTTAACCAATATTGCGCATTCAATAGGTGTGTATGTATCATTGGATGAAGATTTAGGTCATTTTCGTCATTCATAAGCGTATTCTTAACCAATTAGGGTTTTTAACCAATCTTGTGCATCCAATAGGTGTGTTTGTGTAATTGGATGAATATTTAGGTCATTTTTGTCCTCCCAAGTCTTATTCTTTTCCAATTACGGTTTTTAACCAATCTTGTGTATCCAACAGGTGCTTTTGTGTCATTGTATGAACATTTAGGTGTGTTTGTGTCATTGGAGGAACATATAGGTCATTTTCGTCCTCTCTAAACTTATTCTTAACCAATTAGAGTTTTTAACAAATCTTGTGCATCCAATAGATGTATTTGTGTCATTGGACGAACATTTAAGTCATTTTCGTCCTTCCTAGGCTTATTCTTGTCCAATTAAGGTTTTTAAGCAATCTTGTTCATCCAATAAGTTCATTTGTGTCGTTGCGTTAACATTTAGATCATTTTCGTCCTTCCTAGGTTTATTCTTAATCAATGAGGGTTTTAAACCAATCTTGTGCATCTAATAGGTGCGTTTGTGTCATTGTATGAACATCTAGGTCATTTTCGTCCTCCCTTGGCTTATTCTTGTCCAATTAAGGTTTTTAAGCAATCATGTGCATCCAATAAGTGCATTTGTATCGTTTGATGAACATTTAGGTCCTTTTCGTCCTCCCTAGACTTATTATTAACCAAATAGGGGTTTTAACCAATCTTGTGCTTCCAATAGGTGTGTTTCTGTCATTGGATGAACATTTTGGTCATTTTCGTCCTCCCAAGTCTTATTCTTGTTCAATTAGGGTTTTTAACCAATATTGTGCATTCAATAGGTGTGTATGTATCATTGGATGAAGATTTAGGTCATTTTCGTCATTCCTTAGCTTATTCTTCACCAATTAGGGTTTTTAACCAATCTTGTGCATCCAATAGGTGTGTTTGTGTAATTGGATGAATATTTAGGTCATTTTTGTCCTCCCAAGACTTATTCTTGTCCAATTACGGTTTTTAACCAATCATGTGCATCCAAGAGGTGCTTTTGTGTCATTTTATGAACATTTAGGTGTGTTTGTTTCATTGGACGAACATTTAGGTCATTTTCATCCTTCCTAGGTTTATTCTTGTCCAGTTAAGGTTTTTAAGCAATATTGTGCATCCAATAAGTTCATTTGTGTCGTTGGATTAACATTTAGATCATTTTCGTCCTCCCAAGGTTTATTCTTAATCAATTAGGGTTCTTAACCAATCTTGTGCATCCAATAGGTGTGTTTGTGTGATTGGACGAGCATTTAGGTCATTTTCGTCCTTACAAGGCTTATTCTTGTCCAATTAAGGTTTTTAAGCAATCTTGTGCATCCAATAAGTTCATTTGTGTCGTTGGATGAACATTTAGGTCATTTTCGTCCTCCCTAAACTTATTCTTAACGAAATAGGGTTTTTAACCAATCTTGTGCTTCCAATAGGTGTGTTTCTGTCATTGGATGAACATTTAGGTAATTTTCGTCCTCCGTAGAGTTATTCTTAACCAATTTTGGTTTTTAGCCAATCTTGTGCATCCAACAGGTGCGTTTGTGTCATTGTATGAACATTTAGGTGTGTTTGTGTCATTGGATCAACATTTAGGTCATTTAAGCAATGTTGTGCATCCAATAAGTTCATTTGTGTCGTTGGACGAATATTTAGGTCATTTTCGTCCTTTCTAGGCTTATTCTTGTCCAATTAAGGTTTCGAAGCAATCTTGTGCATCCAATAAGTTCATTTGTGTCGTTGGGTTAACATTTAGTTCATTTTCGTCCTCCTAGGTTTATTCTTAATCAATTAGGGTTTTTAACCAATCTTGTGCATCCAACAGGTGTGTTTGTGTCATTGGTAGAATTAAGGTTTTTAAGCATTCTTGTGCATCCAATATGTTCATTTGTGTCGTTGGATGAACATTTAGGTCATTTTCTTCCTCCCTAGACTTATTCTTAATCAATTAGGGTTTTTAACTAATCTTGTGCATCCAATAGGTGTGTTTGTGTCATTAGACGAACATTTGGGTCATTTTTGTCCTTCCTAGGCTTATTCTTGTCCAATTATGGTTTTTAAGCAATCTTGTGCATCCAATAAGTTCATTTGTGTCGTTCGATTAACATTTGGATCATTTTCGTCCTCCCTAGGTTTTTTCTTAATCAATTAGCGTTTTAAACCAATCTTGTGCATCCAACAGGTGCCTTTGTGTCATTGTATGAACGTTTAGGTCATTTTCGTCCTCCCTAGGCTTATTCTTGTCCAATTAGGGTTTTTAACCAATCTTGGGCATCCAATAGGTGAGTTTGTGTCATTGGATGAACATTTAGGTCATTTTCGTCCTCCCAAGTCTTATTCTTGACCAATTAGGGTTTTTAACCAATATTGCGCATTCAATAGGTGTGTATGTATCATTGGATGAAGATTTAGGTCATTTTCGTCATTCATAAGCGTATTCTTAACCAATTAGGGTTTTTAACCAATCTTGTGCATCCAATAGGTGTGTTTGTGTAATTGGATGAATATTTAGGTCATTTTTGTCCTCCCAAGTCTTATTCTTTTCCAATTACGGTTTTTAACCAATCTTGTGTATCCAACAGGTGCTTTTGTGTCATTGTATGAACATTTAGGTGTGTTTGTGTCATTGGAGGAACATATAGGTCATTTTCGTCCTCTCTAAACTTATTCTTAACCAATTAGAGTTTTTAACAAATCTTGTGCATCCAATAGATGTATTTGTGTCATTGGACGAACATTTAAGTCATTTTCGTCCTTCCTAGGCTTATTCTTGTCCAATTAAGGTTTTTAAGCAATCTTGTTCATCCAATAAGTTCATTTGTGTCGTTGCGTTAACATTTAGATCATTTTCGTCCTTCCTAGGTTTATTCTTAATCAATGAGGGTTTTAAACCAATCTTGTGCATCTAATAGGTGCGTTTGTGTCATTGTATGAACATCTAGGTCATTTTCGTCCTCCCTTGGCTTATTCTTGTCCAATTAAGGTTTTTAAGCAATCATGTGCATCCAATAAGTGCATTTGTATCGTTTGATGAACATTTAGGTCATTTTCGTCCTCCCAAGTCTTATTCTTGTTCAATTAGGGTTTTTAACCAATATTGTGCATTCAATAGGTGTGTATGTATCATTGGATGAAGATTTAGGTCATTTTCGTCATTCCTTAGCTTATTCTTCACCAATTAGGGTTTTTAACCAATCTTGTGCATCCAATAGGTGTGTTTGTGTAATTGGATGAATATTTAGGTCATTTTTGTCCTCCCAAGACTTATTCTTGTCCAATTACGGTTTTTAACCAATCATGTGCATCCAAGAGGTGCTTTTGTGTCATTTTATGAACATTTAGGTGTGTTTGTTTCATTGGACGAACATTTAGGTCATTTTCGTCCTTCCTAGGTTTATTCTTGTCCAATTAAGGTTTTTAAGCAATATTGTGCATCCAATAAGTTCATTTGTGTCGTTGGATTAACATTTAGATCATTTTCGTCCTCCCAAGGTTTATTCTTAATCAATTAGGGTTCTTAACCAATCTTGTGCATCCAATAGGTGTGTTTGTGTGATTGGACGAGCATTTAGGTCATTTTCGTCCTTACAAGGCTTATTCTTGTCCAATTAAGGTTTTTAAGCAATCTTGTGCATCCAATAAGTTCATTTGTGTCGTTGGATGAACATTTAGGTCATTTTCGTCCTCCCTAAACTTATTCTTAACGAAATAGGGTTTTTAACCAATCTTGTGCTTCCAATAGGTGTGTTTCTGTCATTGGATGAACATTTAGGTAATTTTCGTCCTCCGTAGAGTTATTCTTAACCAATTTTGGTTTTTAGCCAATCTTGTGCATCCAACAGGTGCGTTTGTGTCATTGTATGAACATTTAGGTGTGTTTGTGTCATTGGATCAACATTTAGGTCATTTAAGCAATGTTGTGCATCCAATAAGTTCATTTGTGTCGTTGGACGAATATTTAGGTCATTTTCGTCCTTTCTAGGCTTATTCTTGTCCAATTAAGGTTTCGAAGCAATCTTGTGCATCCAATAAGTTCATTTGTGTCGTTGGGTTAACATTTAGTTCATTTTCGTCCTCCTAGGTTTATTCTTAATCAATTAGGGTTTTTAACCAATCTTGTGCATCCAACAGGTGTGTTTGTGTCATTGGTAGAATTAAGGTTTTTAAGCATTCTTGTGCATCCAATATGTTCATTTGTGTCGTTGGATGAACATTTAGGTCATTTTCTTCCTCCCTAGACTTATTCTTAATCAATTAGGGTTTTTAACTAATCTTGTGCATCCAATAGGTGTGTTTGTGTCATTAGACGAACATTTGGGTCATTTTTGTCCTTCCTAGGCTTATTCTTGTCCAATTATGGTTTTTAAGCAATCTTGTGCATCCAATAAGTTCATTTGTGTCGTTCGATTAACATTTGGATCATTTTCGTCCTCCCTAGGTTTTTTCTTAATCAATTAGCGTTTTAAACCAATCTTGTGCATCCAACAGGTGCCTTTGTGTCATTGTATGAACGTTTAGGTCATTTTCGTCCTCCCTAGGCTTATTCTTGTCCAATTAGGGTTTTTAACCAATCTTGGGCATCCAATAGGTGAGTTTGTGTCATTGGATGAACATTTAGGTCATTTTCGTCCTCCCAAGTCTTATTCTTGACCAATTAGGGTTTTTAACCAATATTGCGCATTCAATAGGTGTGTATGTATCATTGGATGAAGATTTAGGTCATTTTCGTCATTCATAAGCGTATTCTTAACCAATTAGGGTTTTTAACCAATCTTGTGCATCCAATAGGTATGTTTGTGTAATTGGATGAATATTTAGGTCATTTTTGTCCTCCCAAGTCTTATTCTTTTCCAATTACGGTTTTTAACCAATCTTATGTATCCAACAGGTGCTTTTGTGTCATTGTATGAACATTTAGGTGTGTTTGTGTCATTGGAGGAACATATAGGTCATTTTCGTCCTCTCTAAACTTATTCTTAACCAATTAGGGTTTTTAACAAATCTTGTGCATCCAATAGATGTATTTGTGTCATTGGACGAACATTTAAGTCATTTTCGTCCTTCCTAGGCTTATTCTGGTCCAATTAATGTTTTTAAGCAATCTTGTTCATCCAATAAGTTCATTTGTGTCGTTGCGTTAACATTTAGATCATTTTCGTCCTTCCTAGGTTTATTCTTAATCAATGAGGGTTTTAAACCAATCTTGTGCATCTAATAGGTGCGTTTGTGTCATTGTATGAACATTTAGGTCATTTTCTTCCTCCCTAGGCTTATTCTTGTCCAATTAAGGTTTTTAAACAATCATGTGCATCCAATAAGTTCATTTTTGTGTCGTTTGATGAACATTCAGGTCATTTTCGTCCTCCCTAGACTTATTATTAACCAAATACGGGTTTTACCAATCTTGTGCTTCCAATAGGTGTGTTTCTGTCATTGGATGAACATTTAGGTCATTTTCGTCCTCCCAAGTCTTATTCTTGTTCAATTAGGGTTTTTAACAAATGTTGTGCATTCAATAGGTGTGTATGTATCATTGGATGAAGATTTAGGGCATTTTCGTCATTCCATAGCTTATTCTTAACCAATTAGGGTTTTTAACCAATCTTGTGCATCCAATAGCTGTGTTTGTGTAATTGGATGAATATTTAGGTCATTTTTGTCCTCCCAAGTCTTATTCTTGTCCAATTACGGTTTTTAACCAATCTTGTGCATCCAACAGGTGCTTTTGTATCATTTTATGAACATTTAGGTGTGTTTGTTTCATTGGAGGAACATTTAGGTCATTTTCGTCCTCTCTAGACTTATTCTTAACCAAGTAGGGTTTTTAACCAATCTTGTGCATCCAATAGATGTATTTGTGTCATTGGACGAACATTTAGGTCATTTTCGTCCTTCCTAGGTTTATTCTTGTCCAATTAAGGTTTTTAAGCAATATTGTGCATCCAGTAAGTTAATTTGTGTCGTTGGATTAACATTTAGATGATTTTCATCCTCCCAAGTTTTATTCTTAATCAATTAGGGTTCTTAACCAATCTTGTGCATCCAACAGGTGTGTTTGTGTCATTGGACGAGCATTTAGGTTATTTTCGTCCTCACAAGGCTTATTCTTGTCCAATTAAGGTTTTTAAGCAATCTTGTGCATCCAATAAGTTCATTTGTGTCGTTGGATGAACATTTAGGTCATTTTCGTCCTCCCTAAACTTATTCATAACGAAATAGGGTTTTTAACCAATCTTGTGCTTCCAATAGGTGTGTTTCTGTCATTGGATGAACATTTAGGTCATTTTCGTCCTCCGTAGACTTATTCTTAACCAATTATGGTTTTTAGCCAATCTTGTGCATCCAACAGGTGCGTTTGTGTCATTGTATGAACATTTAGGTGTGTTTGTGTCATTGGATCAACATTTAGGTCATTTAAGCAATGTTGTGCATCCAATAAGTTAATTTGTGTCGTTGGATAAACATTTAGGTCATTTTCATCCTCCCAAGTCTTATTCTTGTCCAGTTAGGGTTTTTAACCAATATTGCGCATTCACTAGGTGTGTATGTATCATTGGATGAAGATTTAGGTCATTTTCGTCATTCATAAGCGTATTCTTAACCAATTAGGGTTTTTAACCAATCTTGTGCATCCAATAGGTGTGTTTGTGTAATTGGATGAATATTTAGGTCATTTTTGTCCTCCCAAGTCTTATTCTTTTCCAATTACGGTTTTTAACCAATCTTGTGTATCCAACAGGTGCTTTTGTGTCATTGTATGAACATTTAGGTGTGTTTGTGTCATTGGAGGAACATATAGGTCATTTTCGTCCTCTCTAAACTTATTCTTAACCAATTAGAGTTTTTAACAAATCTTGTGCATCCAATAGATGTATTTGTGTCATTGGACGAACATTTAAGTCATTTTCGTCCTTCCTAGGCTTATTCTTGTCCAATTAAGGTTTTTAAGCAATCTTGTTCATCCAATAAGTTCATTTGTGTCGTTGCGTTAACATTTAGATCATTTTCGTCCTTCCTAGGTTTATTCTTAATCAATGAGGGTTTTAAACCAATCTTGTGCATCTAATAGGTGCGTTTGTGTCATTGTATGAACATCTAGGTCATTTTCGTCCTCCCTTGGCTTATTCTTGTCCAATTAAGGTTTTTAAGCAATCATGTGCATCCAATAAGTGCATTTGTATCGTTTGATGAACATTTAGGTCATTTTCGTCCTCCCTAGACTTATTATTAACCAAATAGGGGTTTTAACCAATCTTGTGCTTCCAATAGGTGTGTTTCTGTCATTGGATGAACATTTAGGTCATTTTCGTCCTCCCAAGTCTTATTCTTGTTCAATTAGGGTTTTTAACCAATATTGTGCATTCAATAGGTGTGTATGTATCATTGGATGAAGATTTAGGTCATTTTCGTCATTCCTTAGCTTATTCTTCACCAATTAGGGTTTTTAACCAATCTTGTGCATCCAATAGGTGTGTTTGTGTAATTGGATGAATATTTAGGTCATTTTTGTCCTCCCAAGACTTATTCTTGTCCAATTACGGTTTTTAACCAATCATGTGCATCCAAGAGGTGCTTTTGTGTCATTTTATGAACATTTAGGTGTGTTTGTTTCATTGGACGAACATTTAGGTCATTTTC
>JBBPBS010000912.1:555242-569353 GCA_037974835.1 Cicer judaicum
AAGTCTTATTCTTTTCCAATTACGGTTTTTAACCAATCTTATGTATCCAACAGGTGCTTTTGTGTCATTGTATGAACATTTAGGTGTGTTTGTGTCATTGGAGGAACATATAGGTCATTTTCGTCCTCTCTAAACTTATTCTTAACCAATTAGGGTTTTTAACAAATCTTGTGCATCCAATAGATGTATTTGTGTCATTGGACGAACATTTAAGTCATTTTCGTCCTTCCTAGGCTTATTCTGGTCCAATTAATGTTTTTAAGCAATCTTGTTCATCCAATAAGTTCATTTGTGTCGTTGCGTTAACATTTAGATCATTTTCGTCCTTCCTAGGTTTATTCTTAATCAATGAGGGTTTTAAACCAATCTTGTGCATCTAATAGGTGCGTTTGTGTCATTGTATGAACATTTAGGTCATTTTCTTCCTCCCTAGGCTTATTCTTGTCCAATTAAGGTTTTTAAACAATCATGTGCATCCAATAAGTTCATTTTTGTGTCGTTTGATGAACATTCAGGTCATTTTCGTCCTCCCTAGACTTATTATTAACCAAATACGGGTTTTACCAATCTTGTGCTTCCAATAGGTGTGTTTCTGTCATTGGATGAACATTTAGGTCATTTTCGTCCTCCCAAGTCTTATTCTTGTTCAATTAGGGTTTTTAACAAATGTTGTGCATTCAATAGGTGTGTATGTATCATTGGATGAAGATTTAGGGCATTTTCGTCATTCCATAGCTTATTCTTAACCAATTAGGGTTTTTAACCAATCTTGTGCATCCAATAGCTGTGTTTGTGTAATTGGATGAATATTTAGGTCATTTTTGTCCTCCCAAGTCTTATTCTTGTCCAATTACGGTTTTTAACCAATCTTGTGCATCCAACAGGTGCTTTTGTGTCATTTTATGAACATTTAGGTGTGTTTGTTTCATTGGAGGAACATTTAGGTCATTTTCGTCCTCTCTAGACTTATTCTTAACCAAGTAGGGTTTTTAACCAATCTTATGCATCCAATAGATGTATTTGTGTCATTGGACGAACATTTAGGTCATTTTCATCCTTCCTAGGTTAATTCTTGTCCAATTAAGGTTTTTAAGCAATATTGTGCATCCAGTAAGTTAATTTGTGTCGTTGGATTAACATTTAGATGATTTTCGTCCTCCAAAGGTTTATTCTTAATCAATTAGGGTTCTTAACCAATCTTGTGCATCCAACAGGTGTGTTTGTGTCATTGGACGAGCATTTAGGTTATTTTCGTCCTCACAAGGCTTATTCTTGTCCAATTAAGGTTTTTAAGCAATCTTGTGCATCCAATAAGTTCATTTGTGTCGTTGGATGAACATTTAGGTCATTTTCGTCCTCCCTAAACTTATTCTTAACGAAATAGGGTTTTTAACCAATCTTGTGCTTCCAATAGGTGTGTTTCTGTCATTGGATGAACATTTAGGTCATTTTCGTCCTCCGTAGACTTATTCTTAACCAATTATGGTTTTTAGCCAATCTTGTACATCCAACAGGTGCGTTTGTGTCATTGTATGAACATTTAGGTGTGTTTGTGTCATTGGATCAACATTTAGGTCATTTAAGCAATGTTGTGCATCCAATAAGTTAATTTGTGTCGTTGGATAAACATTTAGGTCATTTTCGTCCTCCATAGACTTATTCTGAACCAATTAGGGTTTTTAACCAATCTTTTGCATCCAATAGGTGTGTTTGTGTCATTGGACGAATATTTAGGTCATTTTCGTCCTCCCTAGGCTTATTCTTGTCCAATTAGGGTTTTTAAACAGTCTTGGGCATCCAATAGGTGAGTTTGTGTCATTGGATGAACATTTAGGTCATTTTCGTCCTCCCAAGTCTTATTCTTGTCCAGTTAGGGTTTTTAACCAATATTGCGCATTCAATAGGTGTGTATGTATCATTGGATGAATATTTAGGTCATTTTCGTCATTCATAAGCGTATTCTTAACCAATTAGGGTTTTTAACCAATCTTGTGCATCCAATAGGTGTGTTTGTGTAATTGGATAAATATTTAGGTCATTTTTGTCCTCCCAAGTCTTATTCTTTTCCAATTACGGTTTTTAACCAATCTTGTGTATCCAACAGGTGCTTTTGTGTCATTGTATGAACATTTAGGTGTGTTTGTGTCATTGGAGGAACATATAGGTCATTTTCGTCCTCTCTAAACTTATTCTTAACCAATTAGAGTTTTTAACAAATCTTGTGCATCCAATAGATGTATTTGTGTCATTGGACGAACATTTAAGTCATTTTCGTCCTTCCTAGGCTTATTCTTGTCCAATTAAGGTTTTTAAGCAATCTTGTTCATCCAATAAGTTCATTTGTGTCGTTGCGTTAACATTTAGATCATTTTCGTCCTTCCTAGGTTTATTCTTAATCAATGAGGGTTTTAAACCAATCTTGTGCATCTAATAGGTGCGTTTGTGTCATTGTATGAACATCTAGGTCATTTTCGTCCTCCCTTGGCTTATTCTTGTCCAATTAAGGTTTTTAAGCAATCATGTGCATCCAATAAGTGCATTTGTATCGTTTGATGAACATTTAGGTCATTTTCGTCCTCCCAAGTCTTATTCTTGTTCAATTAGGGTTTTTAACCAATATTGTGCATTCAATAGGTGTGTATGTATCATTGGATGAAGATTTAGGTCATTTTCGTCATTCCTTAGCTTATTCTTCACCAATTAGGGTTTTTAACCAATCTTGTGCATCCAATAGGTGTGTTTGTGTAATTGGATGAATATTTAGGTCATTTTTGTCCTCCCAAGACTTATTCTTGTCCAATTACGGTTTTTAACCAATCATGTGCATCCAAGAGGTGCTTTTGTGTCATTTTATGAACATTTAGGTGTGTTTGTTTCATTGGACGAACATTTAGGTCATTTTCGTCCTTCCTAGGTTTATTCTTGTCCAATTAAGGTTTTTAAGCAATATTGTGCATCCAATAAGTTCATTTGTGTCGTTGGATTAACATTTAGATCATTTTCGTCCTCCCAAGGTTTATTCTTAATCAATTAGGGTTCTTAACCAATCTTGTGCATCCAATAGGTGTGTTTGTGTGATTGGACGAGCATTTAGGTCATTTTCGTCCTTACAAGGCTTATTCTTGTCCAATTAAGGTTTTTAAGCAATCTTGTGCATCCAATAAGTTCATTTGTGTCGTTGGATGAACATTTAGGTCATTTTCGTCCTCCCTAAACTTATTCTTAACGAAATAGGGTTTTTAACCAATCTTGTGCTTCCAATACCTGTGTTTCTGTCATTGGATGAACATTTAGGTCATTTTCGTCCTCCGTAGACTTATTCTTAACCAATCTTGTGCATCTAATAGGTGCGTTTGTGTCATTCTATGAACATCTAGGTCATTTTCGTCCTCCCTAGGCTTATTCTTGTCCAATTAAGGTTTTTAAACAATCATGTGCATCCAATAAGTGCATTTGTATCGTTTGATGAACATTTAGGTCATTTTCGTCCTCCCTAGACTTATTATTAACCAAATAGGGGTTTTAACCAATCTTGTGCTTCCAATAGGTGTGTTTCTGTCATTGGATGAACATTTAGGTCATTTTCGTCCTCCCAAGTCTTATTCTTGTTCAATTAGGGTTTTTAACCAATATTGTGCATTCAATAGGTGTGTATGTATCATTGGATGAAGATTTAGGTCATTTTCGTCATTCCTTAGCTTATTCTTAACCAATTAGGGTTTTTAACCAAACTTGTGCATCCAATAGGTGTGTTTGTGTAATTCGATGAATATTTAGGTTATTTTTGTCCTCCCAAGTCTTATTCTTGTCCAATTACGGTTTTTAACCAATCATGTGCATCCAACAGGTGCTTTTGTGTCATTTTATGAACATTTAGGTGTGTTTGTTTCATTGGACGAACATTTAGGTCATTTTCGTCCTCTTGTGCATCCAATAGATGTATTTGTGTCATTGGACGAACATTTAGGTCATTTTCGTCCTTCCTAGGTTTATTCTTGTCCAATTAAGGATTTTAAGCAATATTGTGCATCTAATAAGTTCATTTGTGTCGTTGGATTAACATTTAGATCATTTTCGTCCTCCCAAGGTTTATTCTTAATCAATTAGGGTTCTTAACCAATCTTGTGCATCCCACAGGTGTGTTTGTGTCATTGGATGAACATTTAGGTCATTTTCGTCCTCCCTAAACATATTCTTAACGAAATAGGATTTTTAACCAATCTTGTGCTTCCAATAGGTGTGTTTCGGTCATTGGATAAACATTTAGGTCATTTTCGTCCTCCGTAGACTTATTCTTAACCAATTATGGTTTTTAGCCAATCTTGTGCATCCAACAAGTGCGTTTGTGTCATTGTATGAACATTTAGGTGTGTTTGTGTCATTGGATCAATATTTAGGTCATTTAAGCAATGTTGTGCATCCAATAAGTTCATTTGTGTCGTTGGATGAACATTTAGGTCATTTTCGTCCTCCATAGACTTACTCTGAACCAATTAGGGTTTTTAACCAAACTTTTGCATCCAATAGGTGTGTTTGTGTCATTGGACGAATATTTAGGTCATTTTCGTCCTTTCTAAGCTTATTCTTGTCCAATTAAGGTTTTTAAGCAATCTTGTGCATCCAATAAGTTCATTTGTGTCGTTGGGTTAACATTTAGTTCATTTTCGACCTCCCTAGGTTTATTCTTAATCAATTAGGGTTTTTAACCAATCTTGTGCATCCAAGAGGTGTGTTTGTGTCATTGGTAGAATTAAGGTTTTTAAGCAATCTTGTGCATCCAATAAGTTCATTTGTGTCGTTGGATGAACATTTAGGTCATTTTCTTCCTCCCTAGATTATTCTTAATCAACTAGGGTTTTTAACTAATCTTGTGCATCCAATAGGTGTGTTTGTGTCATTAGACGAACATTTGGGTCATTTTTGTCCTTCCTAGGCTTATTCTTGTCCAATTAAGGTTTTTAAGCAATCTTGTGCATCCAATAAGTTCATTTGTGTCGTTCGATTAACATTTGGATCATTTTCGTCCTCCCTAGGTTTTTTCTTAATCAATTAGGGTTTTAAACCAATCTTGTGCATCCAACAGGTGCCTTTGTGTCATTGTATGAACGTTTAGGTCATTTTCGTCCTCCATAGACTTATTCTGAACCAATTAGGGTTTTTAACCAATCTTTTGCATCCAATAGGTGTGTTTGTGTCATTGGACGAATATTTAGGTCATTTTCGTCCTCCCTAGGCTTATTCTTGTCCAATTAGGGTTTTTAAACAGTCTTGGGCATCCAATAGGTGAGTTTGTGTCATTGGATGAACATTTAGGTCATTTTCGTCCTCCCAAGTCTTATTCTTGTCCAGTTAGGGTTTTTAACCAATATTGCGCATTCAATAGGTGTGTATGTATCATTGGATGAAGATTTAGGTCATTTTCGTCATTCATAAGCGTATTCTTAACCAATTAGGGTTTTTAACCAATCTTGTGCATCCAAATGGTGTGTTTGTGTAATTGGATGAATATTTAGGTCATTTTTGTCCTCCCAAGTCTTATTCTTTTCCAATTACGGTTTTTAACTAATCTTGTGTATCCAACAGGTGCTTTTGTGTCATTGTATGAACATTTAGGTGTGTTTGTGTCATTGGAGGAACATATAGGTCATTTTCGTCCTCTCTAAACTTATTCTTAACCAATTAGAGTTTTTAACAAATCTTGTGCATCCAATAGATGTATTTGTGTCATTGGACGAACATTTAAGTCATTTTCGTCCTTCCTAGGCTTATTCTTGTCCAATTAAGGTTTTTAAGCAATCTTGTTCATCCAATAAGTTCATTTGTGTCGTTGCGTTAACATTTAGATCATTTTCGTCCTTCCTAGGTTTATTCTTAATCAATGAGGGTTTTAAACCAATCTTGTGCATCTAATAGGTGCGTTTGTGTCATTGTATGAACATCTAGGTCATTTTCGTCCTCCCTTGGCTTATTCTTGTCCAATTAAGGTTTTTAAGCAATCATGTGCATCCAATAAGTGCATTTGTATCGTTTGATGAACATTTAGGTCATTTTCGTCCTCCCTAGACTTATTATTAACCAAATAGGGGTTTTAACCAATCTTGTGCTTCCAATAGGTGTGTTTCTGTCATTGGATGAACATTTAGGTCATTTTCGTCCTCCCAAGTCTTATTCTTGTTCAATTAGGGTTTTTAACCAATATTGTGCATTCAATAGGTGTGTATGTATCATTGGATGAAGATTTAGGTCATTTTCGTCATTCCTTAGCTTATTCTTCACCAATTAGGGTTTTTAACCAATCTTGTGCATCCAATAGGTGTGTTTGTGTAATTGGATGAATATTTAGGTCATTTTTTTCCTCCCAAGACTTATTCTTGTCCAATTACGGTTTTTAACCAATCATGTGCATCCAAGAGGTGCTTTTTTGTCATTTTATGAACATTTAGGTGTGTTTGTTTCATTGGACGAACATTTAGGTCATTTTCATCCTTCCTAGGTTTATTCTTGTCCAATTAAGGTTTTTAAGCAATATTGTGCATCCAATAAGTTCATTTGTGTCGTTGGATTAACATTTAGATCATTTTCGTCCTCCCAAGGTTTATTCTTAATCAATTAGGGTTCTTAACCAATCTTGTGCATCCAATAGGTGTGTTTGTGTGATTGGACGAGCATTTAGGTCATTTTCGTCCTTACAAGGCTTATTCTTGTCCAATTAAGGTTTTTAAGCAATCTTGTGCATCCAATAAGTTCATTTGTGTCGTTGGATGAACATTTAGGTCATTTTCGTCCTCCCTAAACTTATTCTTAATGAAATAGGGTTTTTAACCAATCTTGTGCTTCCAATAGGTGTGTTTCTGTCATTGGATGAACATTTAGGTCATTTTCGTCCTCCGTAGAGTTATTCTTAACCAATTATGGTTTTTAGCCAATCTTGTGCATCCAACAGGTGCGTTTGTGTCATTGTATGAACATTTAGGTGTGTTTGTGTCATTGGATCAACATTTAGGTCATTTACGCAATGTTGTGCATCCAATAAGTTCATTTGTGTCGTTGGACGAATATTTAGGTCATTTTCGTCCTTTCTAGGCTTATTCTTGTCCAATTAAGGTTTTTAAGCAATCTTGTGCATCCAATAAGTTCATTTGTGTCGTTGGGTTAACATTTAGTTCATTTTCGTCCTCCTAGGTTTATTCTTAATCAATTAGGGTTTTTAACCAATCTTGTGCATCCAACAGGTGTGTTTGTGTCATTGGTAGAATTAAGGTTTTTAAGCATTCTTGTGCATCCAATAAGTTCATTTGTGTTGTTGGATGAACATTTAGGTCATTTTCTTCCTCCCTAGACTTATTCTTAATCAATTAGGGTTTTTAACTAATCTTGTGCATCCAATAGGTGTGTTTGTGTCATTAGACGAACATTTGGGTCATTTTTGTCCTTCCTAGGCTTATTCTTGTCCAATTATGGTTTTTAAGCAATCTTGTGCATCCAATAAGTTCATTTGTGTCGTTCGATTAACATTTGGATCATTTTCGTCCTCCCTAGGTTTTTTCTTAATCAATTAGCGTTTTAAACCAATCTTGTGCATCCAACAGGTGCCTTTGTGTCATTGTATGAACGTTTAGGTCATTTTCGTCCTCCCTAGGCTTATTCTTGTCCAATTAGGGTTTTTAACCAATCTTGGGCATCCAATAGGTGAGTTTGTGTCATTGGATGAACATTTAGATCATTTTCGTCCTCCCAAGTCTAATTCTTGACCAATTAGGGTTTTTAACCAATATTGCGCATTCAATAGGTGTGTATGTATCATTGGATGAAGATTTAGGTCATTTTCGTCATTCATAAGCGTATTCTTAACCAATTAGGGTTTTTAACCAATCTTGTGCATCCAATAGGTGTGTTTGTGTAATTGGATGAATATTTAGGTCATTTTTGTCCTCCGAAGTCTTATTCTTTTCCAATTACGGTTTTTAACCAATCTTATGTATCCAACAGGTGCTTTTGTGTCATTGTATGAACATTTAGGTGTGTTTGTGTCATTGGAGGAACATATAGGTCATTTTCGTCCTCTCTAAACTTATTCTTAACCAATTAGGGTTTTTAACAAATCTTGTGCATCCAATAGATGTATTTGTGTCATTGGACGAACATTTAAGTCATTTTCGTCCTTCCTAGGCTTATTCTGGTCCAATTAATGTTTTTAAGCAATCTTGTTCATCCAATAAGTTCATTTGTGTCGTTGCGTTAACATTTAGATCATTTTCGTCCTTCCTAGGTTTATTCTTAATCAATGAGGGTTTTAAACCAATCTTGTGCATCTAATAGGTGCGTTTGTGTCATTGTATGAACATTTAGGTCATTTTCTTCCTCCCTAGGCTTATTCTTGTCCAATTAAGGTTTTTAAACAATCATGTGCATCCAATAAGTTCATTTGTGTCGTTTGATGAACATTCAGGTCATTTTCGTCCTCCCTAGACTTATTATTAACCAAATACGGGTTTTACCAATCTTGTGCTTCCAATAGGTGTGTTTCTGTCATTGGATGAATATTTAGGTCATTTTCGTCCTCCCAAGTCTTATTCTTGTTCAATTAGGGTTTTTAACCAATGTTGTGCATTCAATAGGTGTGTATGTATCATTGGATGAAGATTTAGGGCATTTTCGTCATTCCATAGCTTATTCTTAAACAATTAGGGTTTTTAACCAATCTTGTGCATCCAATAGCTGTGTTTGTGTAATTGGATGAATATTTAGGTCATTTTTGTCCTCCCAAGTCTTATTCTTGTCCAATTACGGTTTTTAACCAATCTTGTGCATCCAACAGGTGCTTTTGTATCATTTTATGAACATTTAGGTGTGTTTGTTTCATTGGAGGAACATTTAGGTCATTTTCGTCCTCTCTAGACTTATTCTTAACCAAGTAGGGTTTTTAACCAATCTTGTGCATCCAATAGATGTATTTGTGTCATTGGACGAACATTTAGGTCATTTTCGTCCTTCCTAGGTTTATTCTTGTCCAATTAAGGTTTTTAAGCAATATTGTGCATCCAGTAAGTTAATTTGTGTCGTTGGATTAACATTTAGATGATTTTCATCCTCCCAAGTTTTATTCTTAATCAATTAGGGTTCTTAACCAATCTTGTGCATCCAACAGGTGTGTTTGTGTCATTGGACGAGCATTTAGGTTATTTTCGTCCTCACAAGGCTTATTCTTGTCCAATTAAGGTTTTTAAGCAATCTTGTGCATCCAATAAGTTCATTTGTGTCGTTGGATGAACATTTAGGTCATTTTCGTCCTCCCTAAACTTATTCATAACGAAATAGGGTTTTTAACCAATCTTGTGCTTCCAATAGGTGTGTTTCTGTCATTGGATGAACATTTAGGTCATTTTCGTCCTCCGTAGACTTATTCTTAACCAATTATGGTTTTTAGCCAATCTTGTGCATCCAACAGGTGCGTTTGTGTCATTGTATGAACATTTAGGTGTGTTTGTGTCATTGGATCAACATTTAGGTCATTTAAGCAATGTTGTGCATCCAATAAGTTAATTTGTGTCGTTGGATAAACATTTAGGTCATTTTCATCCTCCCAAGTCTTATTCTTGTCCAGTTAGGGTTTTTAACCAATATTGCGCATTCACTAGGTGTGTATGTATCATTGGATGAAGATTTAGGTCATTTTCGTCATTCATAAGCGTATTCTTAACCAATTAGGGTTTTTAACCAATCTTGTGCATCCAATAGGTGTGTTTGTGTAATTGGATGAATATTTAGGTCATTTTTGTCCTCCCAAGTCTTATTCTTTTCCAATTACGGTTTTTAACCAATCTTGTGTATCCAACAGGTGCTTTTGTGTCATTGTATGAACATTTAGGTGTGTTTGTGTCATTGGAGGAACATATAGGTCATTTTCGTCCTCTCTAAACTTATTCTTAACCAATTAGAGTTTTTAACAAATCTTGTGCATCCAATAGATGTATTTGTGTCATTGCACGAACATTTAAGTCATTTTCGTCCTTCCTAGGCTTATTCTTGTCCAATTAAGGTTTTTAAGCAATCTTGTTCATCCAATAAGTTCATTTGTGTCGTTGCGTTAACATTTAGATCATTTTCGTCCTTCCTAGGTTTATTCTTAATCAATGAGGGTTTTAAACCTTCCTAAGTTCATTTGTGTCATTGGATCAACATTTAGGTCATTTAAGCATTCTTGTGCATCCAATAAGTTCATTTGTGTCGTTGGATGAACATTTAGGTCATTTTCTTCCTCCCTAGACTTATTCTTGTGCATCCAATAGGTGTGTTTGTGTCATTAGACGAACATTTGGGTCATTTTTGTCCTTCCTAGGCTTATTCTTGTCCAATTAAGGTTTTTAAGCAATCTTGTGCATCCAATAAGTTCATTTGTGTCGTTCGATTAACATTTGGATCATTTTCGTCCTCCCTAGGTTTTCTCTTAATCAATTAGGGTTTTAAACCAATCTTGTGCATCCAACAGGTGCGTTTGTGTAATTGTATGAACATTTAGGTCATTTTCGTCCTCCCTAGGCTTATTCTTGTCCAATTAGGGTTTTTAACCAATCTTGTGCATCCAATAGGTGAGTTTGTGTCATTGGATGAACATTTAGGTCATTTTTTTCCTCCCAAGTCTTATTCTTGTCCAATTACGGTTTTTAACCAATCTTGTGCATTCAATAGGTGAGTTTGTGTCATTGGACGAACAAACAGGTCATTTTCATCCTTCCTAGGCTTATTCTTGTCCAATTAAGGTTTTTAAGCAATCTTGTGCATCCAATAAGTTCATTTGTGTCGTTGGATGAACATTTAGGCCATTTTCGTCGTCCCTAGACTTATTCTTAACCAAATAGGGTTTTTAATTAATCTTGTGCATCCAATAGGTGTATTTCTGTCATTGGATGAACATTTACGTCATTTTCGTCCTCTCTAGACTTAGTCTTAACCAATTAAGGTTTTTAACCAATCTTGTGCATCCAATAGGTGTGTTTGTGTCATTGGACGAACATTTAGGTCATTTTCGTCCTTCCTAGGCTTATTCATGTCAAATGAAGGTTTTTAAGCAATCTTTTGCATCCAATAAGTTCATTTATGTCGTTGGATTAACATTTAGATAAATTTCGTTCTCCATAGGTTTATTCTTAATCAATTAGGGTTTTAAACCAATCTTGTGCATCCAACAGCTGGGTTTGTGTCATTGTATGAACATTTAGGTCATTTTCGTCCTCCCTAGGCTTATTAGGCTTATTCGTGTCCAATTAGGGTTTTAAACCATTGTTGTGCATCAAATAGGTGTGTTTGTGTAATTGGAATAACATTTAGGTCATTTTTGTCCTCCCAAGTCTTATTCTTGTCCAATTACGGTTTTTAACCTATCTTGTGCATCCAGCAGGTGCGTTTGTGTCATTGTATGAACATTTAGGTGTGTTTGTGTCATTGGATGAACATTTAGGTCATTTTCATCCACCCTATACTTATTCTTGTCCAATTAGGGTTATTTAGCGATCTTGTTGTGCATCCCATAAGTTCATTTGTGTCGTAGGATTAACATTTAGATCATTTTCGTCCTCCCTAGGTTTATTCTTAATCAATTAGGGTTTTTAACCAATCTTGTGCATCCAACAGGTGTGTTTATGTCATTGGACGAGCATTTTGGTCATTTTCGTCCTCCCTAGGCTTATTCTTGTCCTATTAAGGTTTTTATGCAATCTGGTGCATCCAATTAGTTCATTTGTGTCGTTGGATGAACATTTAGGTCATTTTCGTCCTCCCTACACTTATTCTTAACCAATTAGGGTTTTTAACCAATCTTGTGCATCGAATAGGTGCGTTTGTGTCATTAGACAAACATTTGGCTCATTTTCGTCCTTCCTAGTCTTATTCTTGCCCAATTAAGGTTTTTAAGCAATCTTGTATGTCCAATAAGTTTATTTGTGTCGTTGGATTAACATTTGGATCATTTTCGTCCTTCCTAGGTTTATTCTTAATCAATTAGGGTTTTAAACTAGTCTTGTGCATCCAACAGGAGCGTTTATGTCATTGTATGAACATTTAGGTCATTTTCGTCCTCCCTAGGCTTATTCTTGTCCAATTAGGGTTTTTAATCAATATTGTGCATTCAATAGGTGTGTATGTATCATTGGATGAAGATTTAGGACATTTTCGTCATTCTTAAACTTATTCTTAACCAATTAGGGTTTTTAACCAATGTTGTGCATCCAATAGGTGTGTTTGTGTAATTGGATGAATATTTAGGTCATTTTTGTCCTCCCAAGTCTTATTCTTGTCCAGTTACGATTTTTAACCAATCTTGTGCATCCATTAGGTGCTTTTGTGTCATTGTACGAACATTTAGGTGTGTTTGTGTCATTGGAGGAACATTTAGGTCATTTTCGTCATCTCTAGACTTATTCTTAACCAATTAGGGTCTTTAACCAATCTTGTGCATCCAATAGGTGTATTTGTGTCATCCAATAGGTTTTTAAGCAATCATATGCATCCAATAAGTTTATTTGTGTCTCTGGATGAACATTTAGGTCATTTTCATCCTCCCTAGACTTATTCTTAACCAATTAGGGTTTTTAACCAACCTTAGGCATCCAATAGGTGTGTTTGTGTCATTGGACGAACATTTAGGTCATTTTTGTCCTTCCTAGGCTTATTCTTGTCAAATTATGGTTTTTAACCAATCTTGTGCATCCCATAAGTTCATTTGTGTCGTTATATTAACATTTAGGTCATTTTCGTCCTCCCTTGGTTTATTCTTAATCAATTAGGGTTTTTAACCAATCTTGTGCATCCAACAGGTGTGTTTGTGTCATTGGACGAGCATTTAGGGCATTTTTGTCCTCACAAGGCTTATTCTTGTCCAATTAAGGTTTTTAAGCAATCTTGTGCATCCAATAAGTTTATTTGTGTCTTTGGATGAACATTTAGGTTATTTTCGTCCTCGCTAGACTTATTCTTAACCAACTAGGGTATTTAACCAACCTTGGGCATCCAATAGGTGTGTTTGTTTCATTGGACGAACATTTAGGTCATTTTCGTCCTTCCTAGGCTTATTCTTGTCCAATTAAGGTTTTTAAGCAATCTTGTGCATCCAATAAGTTCATTTATGTCGTTGGATTAACATTTAGATCATTTTCTTCCTCCCTAGGTTTGTTCTTAATCAATTTGGGTTCTTAACCAATCTTGTGCATCCAACAGGTGTCTTTGTGTCATTGGACGAGCATTTAGGTCATTTTCGTCCTCACAAGGGTTATTCTTGTCCACTTAAGGTTTTTAAGCAATCTTGTGCATCCAATAAGTTTATTTGTGTCTTTGGATGAACATTTAGGTCATTTTCGTCCTCCCTAGACTTATTCTTAACCAATTAGGGTTTTTAACCAACCTTGGGCATACAATAGGTGTGTTTGTGTCATTAGACGAACATTTAGGTCATTTTCGTCCTTCCTAGGCTTATTCTAGTCCAATTAAGGTTTTTAAGCAATCTTGTGCATCCCATAAGTTCATTTGTGTCGTAGGATTAACATTTAGATCATTTTCGTCCTCCCTAGGTTTATTCTTAATCAATTAGGGTTTTTAACCAATCTTGTGCATCCAACAGGTGTGTTTATGTCATTGGACGAGCATTTTGGTCATTTTCGTCCTCACCGGCTTATTCTTGTCCTATTAAGGTTTTTATGCAATCTGGTGCATCCAATTAGTTCATTTGTGTCGTTGGATGAACATTTAGGTCATTTTCGTCCTCCCTACACTTATTCTTAACCAAATAGGGTTTTTTACCAATCTTGTGCTTCCAATAGGTGTGTTTCTGTCATTGGAAGAACATTTAAGTCATTTTCGTCCTCCCTAGACTTATTCTTAACCAATTAAGGTTTTTAACCAATCTTCTACATCGAATAGGTGCGTTTGTTTCATTAGACGAACATTTGCGTCATTTTCGTCCTTCCTTGACATATTCATGTCCAATTACGGTTCTTATCCAATCTTGTGCATCCAACAGGTGCGTTTGTGTCATTGTATGAACATTTAGGTGTGTTTGTGTCATTGGATGAATATTTAGGTCATTTTCATCCACCCTATAGTTATTCTTGTCCAATTAG
>JBBPBS010000912.1:576086-587150 GCA_037974835.1 Cicer judaicum
ATTTTCGTCCTCACAAGGCTTATTCTTGTCCAATTAAGGTTTTTAAGCAATCTTGTGCATCCAATAAGTTTATTTGTGTCTTTGGATGAACATTTAGGTCATTTTCGTCCTCCCTACACTTATTCTTAACCAATTAGGGTTTTTAACCAACCTTGGGCATCCAATAGCTGTGTTTGTGTCATTGGACGAACATTTAGGTCATTTTCGTCCTTCCTAGGCTTATTCTTGTCCAATTATGGTTTTTAAGCAACCTTGTGCATTCCGTAAGTTCATTTGTGTTGTTGGATTAACATTTACATCATTTTCGTCCTCCCTAGGTTTATTCTTAATCAATTAGGGTTTTTAACCAATCTTTTGCATCCAACAGGTGTGTTTGTGTCATTGGATTTATGTCATTTAGGTCATTTTTGTCCTCACAAGGCTTATTCTTGTCCAATTAAGGTTTTTAAGCAATCTTGTGCATCTAATAAGTTTATTTGTGTCTTTGGATGAACATTTAGGTTATTTTCGTCCTCGCTAGACTTATTCTTAACCAACTAGGGTATTTAACCAACCTTGGGCATCCAATAGGTGTGTTTGTTTCATTGGACGAACATTTAGGTCATTTTCGTCCTTCCTAGGCTTATTCTTGTCCAATTAAGGTTTTTAAGCAATCTTGTGCATCCAATAAGTTCATTTATGTCGTTGGATTAACATTTAGATCATTTTCTTCCTCCCTAGGTTTGTTCTTAATCAATTTGGGTTCTTAGCCAATCTTGTGCATCCAACAGGTGTCTTTGTGTCATTGGACGAGCATTTAGGTCATTTTCGTCCTCACAAGGGTTATTCTTGTCCAATTAAGGTTTTTAAGCAATCTTGTGCATCCAATAAGTTTATTTGTGTCTTTGGATGAACATTTAGGTCATTTTCGTCCTCCCTAGACTTATTCTTAACCAATTAGGGTTTTTAACCAACCTTGGGCATACAATAGGTGTGTTTGTGTCATTAGACGAACATTTAGGTCATTTTCGTCCTTCCTAGGCTTATTCTTGTCCTATTAAGGTTTTTAAGCAATCTTGTGCATCCCATAAGTTCATTTGTTTCGTAGGATTAACATTTAGATCATTTTCGTCCTCCCTAGGTTTATTCTTAATCAATTAGGGTTTTTAACCAATCTTGTGCATCCAACAGGTGTGTTTATGTCATTGGACGAGCATTTTGGTCATTTTCGTCCTCCCTAGGCTTATTCTTAACCAAATAGGGTTTTTTACCAATCTTGTGCTTCCAATAGGTGTGTTTCTGTCATTGGAAGAACATTTAAGTCATTTTCGTCCTCCCTAGACTTATTCTTAACCAATCTTGTGCATCGAATAGGTGCGTTTGTTTCATTAGACGAACATTTGCGTCATTTTCGTCCTTCCTTGGCTTATTCTTGTCCAATTACGGTTCTTATCCAATCTTGTGCATCCAACAGGTGCGTTTGTGTCATTGTATGAATATTTAGGTGTGTTTGTGTCATTGGATGAATATTTAGGTCATTTTCATCCACCCTATAGTTATTCTTGTCCAATTAGGGTTTTTATGCAATGTTGTGCATCCAATATTTAGGTTATTTTCTTCCTCCCTAAACTTATTCTTAACCAATTAAGGTTTTTAACCAATCTAGTGCATCCAATAGGTGTGTTTGTATTATTGGACGAACATTTAGGCCATTTTCGTCCTTCCTAGGCTTATTCTTGTCCAATTAAGGTTTTTAAGCAATCTTGTGCATCCAATAAGTTCATTTGTGTCGTTGGATGAACATTTAGGTCATTTTCGTCCTCCCTTGGTTTATTCTTAATCAATTACGGTTTTAAACCAATCTTGTGCATCCAACAGGAGCGTTTGTGTCATTGTATGAACATTTAGGTCATTTTCGTCCTCCCTAGGCTTATTCTTGTCCAATTAGGGTTTTTAACTAATCTTGTGCATCCAATAGGTGAGTTTGTGTCATTGGATGAACATTTAGGTCATTTTCGTCCTCACAAGGGTTATTCTTGTCCAATTAAGGTTTTTAAGCAATCTTGTGCATCCAATAAGTTTATTTGTGTCTTTGGATGAACATTTAGGTCATTTTCGTCCTCCCTAGACTTATTCTTAACCAATTAGGGTTTTTAACCAACCTTGGGCATACAATAGGTGTGTTTGTGTCATTAGACGAACATTTAGGTCATTTTCGTCCTTCCTAGGCTTATTCTTGTCCTATTAAGGTTTTTAAGCAATCTTGTGCATCCCATAAGTTCATTTGTGTCGTAGGATTAACATTTAGATCATTTTCGTCCTCCCTAGGTTTATTCTTAATCAATTAGGGTTTTTAACCAATCTTGTGCATCCAACAGGTGTGTTTATGTCATTGGACGAGCATTTTGGTCATTTTCGTCCTCCCTAGGCTTATTCTTGTCCTATTAAGGTTTTTATGCAATCTGGTGCATCCAATTAGTTCATTTGTGTCGTTGGATGAACATTTAGGTCATTTTCGTCCTCCCTACACTTATTCTTAACCAAATAGGGTTTTTTACCAATCTTGTGCTTCCAATAGGTGTGTTTCTGTCATTGGAAGAACATTTAAGTCATTTTCGTCCTCCCTAGACTTATTCTTAACCAATCTTGTGCATCGAATAGGTGCGTTTGTTTCATTAGACGAACATTTGCGTCATTTTCGTCCTTCCTTGGCTTATTCTTGTCCAATTACGGTTCTTATCCAATCTTGTGCATCCAACAGGTGCGTTTGTGTCATTGTATGAATATTTAGGTGTGTTTGTGTCATTGGATGAATATTTAGGTCATTTTCATCCACCCTATAGTTATTCTTGTCCAATTAGGGTTTTTATGCAATGTTGTGCATCCAATATTTAGGTTATTTTCTTCCTCCCTAAACTTATTCTTAACCAATTAAGGTTTTTAACCAATCTAGTGCATCCAATAGGTGTGTTTGTATTATTGGACGAACATTTAGGCCATTTTCGTCCTTCCTAGGCTTATTCTTGTCCAATTAAGGTTTTTAAGCAATCTTGTGCATCCAATAAGTTCATTTGTGTTGTTGGATGAACATTTAGGTCATTTTCGTCCTCCCTTGGTTTATTCTTAATCAATTACGGTTTTAAACCAATCTTGTGCATCCAACAGGAGCGTTTGTGTCATTGTATGAACATTTAGGTCATTTTCGTCCTCCCTAGGCTTATTCTTGTCCAATTAGGGTTTTTAACTAATCTTGTGCATCCAATAGGTGAGTTTGTGTCATTGGATGAACATTTAGGTCATTTTGGCCTCCCAAGTCTTATTCTTGTCCAATTACGATCTTTAACCAATCTTGTGCATCCACCAGGTCCTTTTGTGTCATTGAATGAACATTTAGGTGTGTTTGTGTCATTGGAGGAACATTTAGGTCATTTTCGTCATCTCTAGACTTATTCTTAACCAATTAAGGTCTTTAACCAATCTTGTGCATCCAATAGGTGTATTAGTGTAATTGGACGAACATTTAGGTCGTTTTCGTCCTTCCTAGGTTTATTCTTGTCCAATTAAGGTTTTTAAGCAATCTTGTGCATCCAATAAGTTCATTTGTGTCGTTGGATTAACATATAGATCATTTTCGTCCTCCCTAGGTTTATTCTTAATCAATTAGGGTTCTTAACCAATCTTGTGCATCCAACAGGTGTGTTTGTGTCATTCGACGAGCAATTACGTCATTTCCGTCCTCACAAGGCTTTTTCTTGTCCAATTAAGGTTTTTAAGCAATCTTGTGCATCCAATAGGTGAGTTTGTGTCATTGGATGAACATTTAGGTCATTTTCGTCCTCCCAAATCATATTCTTGTCCAATTAGGGTTTTTAACCAATATTGTGCAGTCAATAGGTGTGTATGTATCAATGGATGAAGATTTAGGTCATTTTCGTCATTCCTAAGCGTATTCTTAACCAATTAGGGTTTATAGCCAATCTTGTGCATCCAATAGGTGTGTTTGTGTAATTTGATGAATATTTAGGTCATTTTTGTCCTCCCAAGTCTTATTCTTGTCCAATTACGTTTTTTAACCTATCTTGTGCATCCAACAGGTGCTTTTGTGTCATTGTACGAACATTTAGGTGTGTTTGTGTCATTGGACTAGCATTTAGGTCATTTTCGTCCTCACAAGGCTTATTCTTGTCCAATTAAGGTTTTTAAGCAATCTTGTGCATCCAATAAGTTCATTTGTGTCGTTGGATTAACATTTGGATCATTTTCGTCTTCCCTAGGTTTATTCTTAATCAATTAGGGTTTTAAACCAATCTTGTGCATCCAACAGGTGCGTTTGTGTCATTGTATGAACATTTATGTCATTTTCGTCCTCCCTAGGCTTATTCTTGTCCAATTAGGGTTTTTAACCAATCTTGTGCATCCAATAAGTGAGTTTGTATCATTGGATGAACATTTAGGTCATTTTCGTCCTCCCAAGTCTTATTCTTCTCCAATTTGTGTTTTTAACCAATATTGTGCATTCAATAGGTGTGTATGTATCATTAGATGAAGATTTAGGTCATTTTCGTCACTGGATGATTATTTAGGTCATTTTTGTCCTCCCAAGTCTTATTCTTGTCGAATTACGGTTTTTAACCAATCTTGTGCATCCAACAGGTGCTTTTGTGTCATTGTACGAACATTTAGGTGTGTTTGTGTCATTGGAGGAACATTTAGGTCATTTTCGTCCTCTCTAGACTTATTCTTAACCAATTAGGGTATTTAACCAATCTTGTGCATCCATTAGATGTATTTGTGTCATTGGACGAACATTTAGGATATTTTCGTCCTTCCTAGGTTTATTCGTGTCCAATTAAGGTTTTTAAGCAATCTTGTGCATCCAATAAGTTCATTTGTGTTGTTGGATTAACATTTAGATCATTTTCGTCCTCCCTAGGTTTATTCTTAATCAATTAGAGTTCTTAACCAATCTTGTGTATCCACCAGGTGTGTTTGTGTCATTGGACGAGCATTTAGGTCATTTTCGTCCTCACAAGGCTTATTCTTGTCCAATTAAGGTTTTTAAGCAATCTTGTGCATCCAATAAGTTTATTTGTGTCTTTGGATGAACATTTAGGTCATTTTCGTCCTCCCTACACTTATTCTTAACCAATTAGGGTTTTTAACCAACCTTGGGCATCCAATAGCTGTGTTTGTGTCATTGGACGAACATTTAGGTCATTTTCGTCCTTCCTAGGTTTATTCTTAATCAATTAGGGTTTTTAACCAATATTTTGCATCCAACAGGTGTGTTTGTGTCATTGGACGAGGATTTTGATCATTTTCGTCCTCTCTAGGCTTATTCTTGTCCAATTATGGTTTTTATGCAATCTTGTGCATCCAATAAGTTCAATTGTGTCGTTGGATGAACATTTAGGTCATTTTCGTCATCCCTAGACTTATTCTTAACCAATTAAGGTTTTTAACCAATCTTCTGCATCCAATAGGTGTGTTTGTGTCATTAGACGAACATTTGGGTCATTTTCGTCCTGCCTAGGCTTATTCTTGTCCAATTACGGTTTTTATCCAATCTTGTGCATCCAACAGGTGCGTTTGTGTCATTGTATGAACATTTAGGTGTGTTTGTGTTATTGGACGAACATTTATGCCATTTTCATCCTTCCCAGGCTTATTCTTGTCCAATTAAGGTATTTAAGCAATCTTGTGCATCCAATAAAGTTCATTTGTGTCGTTGGATGAACATTTAGGTCATTTTCGTCCTCCCTAGACTTATTCTTAACCAATTAGGGTTTTTAAACAATCTTGTGCATCCAATAGGTGTGTTTGTGTCATTGGAAGAACATCTAGGTCATTTTCGGTGTTCCTAGGCTTATTCTTGTCCAATTAAGCTTTTTAAGCAATCTTGTGCATCCTATAAGTTCATTTGTGTCGTTGGATGAACATTTAGGTCATTTTCGTCCTCATTAGACTTATTCTTAACCAAATAGGTTTTTTAACCAATCTTGTGCTTCAAATAGGTGTGTTTTTGTCATTGGATGAACATTTAGGTCATTTTCGTCCTCCCTAGACTTATTCTTAACCAATTAGGGTTTTTAATCAATCCTGTGCATCCAATAGGTGCGTTTGTGTCATTAGACGAACATTTGGCTCATTTTCGTCCTTCCTAGGCTTATTCTTGTCCAATTAATGTTTTTAAGCAATCTTGTGCATCCCATAAGTTTATTTGTATCGTTGGATTAACATTTACATCATTTTCGTCCTCCCTAGGTTTATTCTTAATCAATTAGGGTTTTTAACCAATCTTGTGATTCCAACAGGTGTGTTTGTGTCATTCGACGAGCATTTTGGTCATTTTCGTCCTCCCTAGGCTTATTCTTGTACAATTAAGGTTTTTATGCAATCTTATGCATCCAATAAGTTCATTTGTGTCGTTGGATGAACATTTAGGTCATTTTCGTCCTCCCTAGACTTATTTTTAACCAAATAGGGTTTTTAACAAATCTTGTGCTTCCAATAGGTGTGTTTCTGTCATTGGATGAACATTTAGGTCATTTTCGTCCTCCCTAGACTTATTCTTAACCAATTAGGGTTTTTAATCAATCTTGTGCATCCAATACGTGCGTTTGTGTCATTAGACGAACATTTGGCTCATTTTCGTCCTTCCTAGGCTTATTCTTGTCCAATTAAGGTTTTTAAGCAATCTTGTGCATCCCATAAGTTCATTTGTGTCGTTGGATTAACATTTAGATCATTTTCGTCCTCCCTAGGTTTATTCTTAATCAATTAGGGTTTTTAACCAATCTTGTGTATCCAACAGGTGTGTTTGTGTCATTGGACGAGCATTTTGGTCATTTTCGTCCTCCCTAGGCTTATTCTTGTCCAATTAAGGTTTTTATGCAATCTTGTGCATCCAATAAGTTCATTTGTGTCGTTGGATGAACATTTAGGTCGTTTTCGTCCTCCCTAGACTTATTTTTAACCAAATAGGGTTTTTAACAAATCTTGTGCTTCCAATAGGTGTGTTTCTGTCATTGGATGAACATTTAGGTCATTTTCATCCACCCTATGCTTATTCTTGTCCAATTAGGGTTTTTAAGCAATGTTGTGCATCCAATAAGTTCATTTGTGTCGTTGGATGAACATTTAGGTTATTTTCGTCCTCCGTAAACTTATTCTTAACCAATTAGGGTTACTAACCAATCTTGTGCATCCAATAGGTGTGTTTGTGTTATTGGACGAACATTTAGGCCATTTTCATCCTTCACAGGCTTATTCTTGTCCAATTAAGGTTTTTAAGCAATCTTGTGCATCCAATAAAGTTCATTTGTGTCGTTGGATGAACATTTAGGTCATTTTCGTCCTCCCTAGACTTATTTTTAACGAAATAGGGATTTTAACCAATCTTGTGCTACCAATAGGTGTGTTTCTGTCATTGGATGAACATTTAGGTCATTTTCATCCTCCCTAGACTTATTCTTAACCAATTAGGGTTTTTAAACAATCTTGTGCAACCAATAGGTGTGTTTGTGTCATTGGAAGAACATCTAGGTCATTTTCGGTGTTCCTAGGCTTATTCTTGTCCAATTATGGTTTTTAAGCAATCTTGTGCATCCAATAAGTTCATTTGTGTCGTTGGATGAACATTTAGGTCATTTTCGTTCTCCCTAGGTTTATTCTTAATCAATTAGGGTTCTTAAGCAATCACAAGCATCCAACAGGTGTGTTTGTGTCATTAGACGAGCATTTAGGTCATTTCCGTCCTCACAAGTCTTATTCTTGTCCAATTAAGGTTTTTAAGCAATCTTGTGCATCCAATAAGTTCATTTGTGTCGTTGGATGAACATTTAGGTAATTTTCGTCCTCCCTTGACTTATACTTCACGTAATTGGGTTTTTAACCAATCTTGTGCTTCCAATAGGTGTGTTTGTGTCATTGGACGAACATTTAGGTTATTTTCATCCTCCCAAGTCTTATTCTTGTCCAATTAGGGTTTTTAACCAATACTGTGCATTCAATAGGTGTGTATGTGTCATTGGATGAAGATTTAGGTCGTTTTCATCATTCCTAAACTTATTCTTAACCAATAAGGGTTTTTAACCAATCTTGTGCATCCGATAGGTGTGTTTGTGTAATTGGATGAATATTTAGGTCATTTTTGTCCTCCCAAGTCTTATTCTTGTCCAATTATGGTTTTTAACCAATCTTGTTTATCCAACAGGTGCTTTTGTATCATTGTATGAACATTTAGGTGTGTTTGTGTCATTGGAGTAACATTTAGGTCATTTTCGTCCTCTCTAGACTTATTCTTAACGAATTAGAGTTTTTAACTAATCTTGTGCATCCAATAGGTGTATTTGTGTCACTGGATGAACATTTGTGTAATTTTCGTCCTTCCTAGGTTTATTCTTGTCCAATTAATGTTTTTAATCAATCTTGTGCATCCAATAAGTTCATTTCTGTTGTTGGATTAACATTTGGATCATTTTCGTCCTCCCTAGGTTTATTCTTAATCAACAGGTGCGTTTGTGTCATTGTAGGAACATTTAGGTCATTTTTGTCCTCCCAAGTTTTATTCTTGTCCAATTACGGTTTTTAACCAATCTTGTGCATCCAACAGGTGCGTTTGTGTCATTGTATGAACATTTAGGTGTGTTTATGTCATTGGATGAACATTTAGGTCCTTGTTATCCACCCTATGCTTATTCTTGTCCAATTAGGGTTTTTAAGCAATGTTGTGCATCCAATAAGTTCATTAGTGTCATTGGATGAACATTTAGGTCATTTTCGTCCTCCCTAGACTTATTCTTAACCAATTAGGGTTTTTAACCGATCTTGTGCATCCAATAGGTGTGTTTGTGTCATTGGACGAACATTTAGGTCATTTTTGTCCTTCCTAGGCTTTTTCTTTTCCAATTATGGTTTTTAAACAATCTTGTGCATCCAATAAGTTCATCTGCGTCGTTGGATTAACATTTAGATCATTATTGTCCTCCCTAGGTTTATTCTTAATCAATTAGGGTTTTTAACCAATCTTGTGCATCCAACAGGTGTGTTTGTGTCATTGGACGAGCATTTTGGTCATTTTCGTCCACCCTAGGCTTATTCTTGTCCAATTAAGGTTTTTAAGAAATCTTGTGCATCCAATAAATTCATTTGTGTCGTTGGATGAACATTTAGGTCATTTTCGTCCGGCCTAGACATATTCTTAACCAAATAGGGTTTTTAACCAATCGTGTGTTTCCAATAGGTGTGTTTCTGTCATTGGGTGAACATTTAGGTCATTTTCGTCCACCCTAGACTTATTCTAAACCAATTAGGGTTTTTAAACAATCTTGTGCATCCAATAGGTGTGTTTGTGTCATTGGACGAACATTTAGGTCATTTTCGTCCTTCCTAGGCTTATTCTTGTCCAATTAAGGTTTTTAAGCAATCTTGTGCATCCACTAGGTGTGTTTGTGGAATTGGATGAATATTTAGGTCATTTTTGTCCTCCCAAGTCTTATTCTTGTCCAATTACGGTTTTTAACCAATCTTTTGCATCCAACAGGTGCTTTTGTGTCATTGTATGAACATTTAGGTGTGTTTGTGTCATTGGAGGAACATTTAGGTCATTTTCTTCCTCTCTAGACTTATTCTTAACCAATTAGGGTTTTTAACCAATCTTGTGCATCCAATAGGAGTATTTGTGTCATTGGACGAACATTTAGGTCATTTTCGTCCTTCCTAGGTTTTTTCTTGTCCAATTACGATTTTTAAGCAATCTTGTGCATCCAATAAGTTCATTTGTGTCGTTGGATTAACATTTCGATCATTTTCGTCCTCCCAAGGTTTATTCCTAATCAATTAGGGTTTTTAACCAATCTTGTGCATCCAACAGGTGCTTTTCTGTCATTATATGAACATTTAGGTCATTTTCGTCATCTCTAGGCTTATTCTTGTCCAATTAGGGTTTTTAACCAATCTTGTGCATCCAATAGGTCAGTTTGTGTCATTGGATGAACATTTAGGTCATTTTTGTCCTCCCAAGTCTTATTCTTGTCCAATTAGGGTTTTTAACCAATATTGTGCATTCACTAGGAGTGTATGTATCATTGGATGAAGATTTAGGTCATTTTCGTCATTCCTAAGCTTATTCTTAACCAATTAGTGTTTTTAACCAATCTTGTGCATCCAATAGGTGTGTTTCAGTAATTGGATGAATATTTAGGTCATTTTTGTCCTCCCAAGTCTTATTCTTGTCCAATTACGGTTTTTAACCAATCTTGTGCAGCCAACAGGTGCTTTTGTGTCATTGTATGAACATTTAGGTGTGTTTGTGTCATTGGAGGAGCATTTAGGTCATTTTCGTCCTCCCAAGTCTTATTATTGTCCAATTAGGTTTTATAACCAATATTGTGTATTCAATAGGTGTGTATGTATCATTGGATGAATATTTAGGTCATTTTCGTCCTTCCTAAGCTTATTCTTAACCAATTAGGGTTTTTAACCAATCTTGTGCATCCAACAGGTGCGTTTGTGTCATTGTATGAACATTTGGGTGTGTTTGTGTCATTGGATGAACATTTAGGTCATTTTCATCCACCCTATGCTTATTCTTGTCCAATTAGGGTTTTTAAGCAATCTTGTGCATCCAATAAATTCATTTGTGTCGTTGGATGAACATTTAGGTCATTTTCGTCCTCCCTAGACTTATTCTTAACCAATTAGGGTTTTTAACCAATCTTGTGCATCCAATAGGTGTGTTTGTGTCATTCGCAAACATTTAGGTCATTTTTGTCCTTTCTAGGCTTATTCTTGACCAATTAAGGTTTTTAAGCAATCTTGTGCATCCAATTGTTGAGTTTCTGTAATTGGATGAATATTTAGGTCATTTTTGTCCTCCTAAGTCTTATTCTTGTCCAATTACGGTTTTTAACCAATCTTGTGCATCCAACAGGTGCTTTTCTGTCATTGTATGAATATTTAGGTGTGTTTGTGTCATTGGAGAAACATTTAGGTCATTTTCGTCCTCTCTAGACTTATTCTTAAACAATTAGGGTTTTTAACCAATCTTGTCCATCCAATAGGTGTATTTGTGTCATTGGACGA
>JBBPBS010000912.1:587160-628441 GCA_037974835.1 Cicer judaicum
CAATCACAAGCATCCAACAGGTGTGTTTGTGTCATTAGACGAGCATTTAGGTCATTTCCGTCCTCACAAGTCTTATTCTTGTCCAATTAAGGTTTTTAAGCAATCTTGTGCATCCAATAAGTTCATTTGTGTCGTTGGATGAACATTTAGGTAATTTTCGTCCTCCCTTGACTTATACTTCACGTAATTGGGTTTTTAACCAATCTTGTGCTTCCAATAGGTGTGTTTGTGTCATTGGACGAACATTTAGGTTATTTTCATCCTCCCAAGTCTTATTCTTGTCCAATTAGGGTTTTTAACCAATATTGTGCATTCAATAGGTGTGTATGTGTCATTGGATGAAGATTTAGGTCGTTTTCGTCATTCCTAAACTTATTCTTAACCAATAAGGGTTTTTAACCAATCTTGTGCATCCAATAGGTGTGTTTGTGTCATTCGAGGAACATTTAGGTCATTTTCGTCCTTTCTAGGCTTATTCTTGACCAATTAAGGTTTTTAAGCAATCTTGTGCATCCAATTGTTGAGTTTGTGTAATTGGATGAATATTTAGGTCATTTTTGTCCTCCTAAGTCTTATTCTTGTCCAATTACGGTTTTTAACCAATCTTGTGCATCCAACAGGTGCTTTTCTGTCATTGTATGAATATTTAGGTGTGTTTGTGTCATTGGAGAAACATTTAGGTCATTTTCGTCCTCTCTAGACTTATTCTTAAACAATTAGGGTTTTTAACCAATCTTGTCCATCCAATAGGTGTATTTGTGTCATTGGACGAACATTTAGGTCATTTTTGTCCTTCCTAGGTTTATTCTTGTCCAATTAAGGTTTTTAAGCAATCTTGTGCATCCAATAAGTTCAGTTGTGTCGATGGATTAAGATTTAGATCATTTTCGTTCTCCCTAGGTTTATTCTTAATCAATTAGGGTTCTTAACCAATCACAAGCATCCAACAGGTGTGTTTGTGTCAGTAGACGAGCATTTAGGTCATTTCCGTCCTCACAAGTCTTATTCTTGTCCAATTAAGGTTTTTAAGCAATCTTGTGCATCCAATAAGTTCATTTGTGTCGTTGGATGAACATTTAGGTAATTTTCGTCCTCCCTTGACTTATACTTCACGTAATTGGGTTTTTAACCAATCTTGTGCTTCCAATAGGTGTGTTTGTGTCATTGGACGAACATTTAGGTTATTTTCATCCTCCCAAGTCTTATTCTTGTCCAATTAGGGTTTTTAACCAATATTGTGCATTCAATAGGTGTGTATGTGTCATTGGATGAAGATTTAGGTCGTTTTCGTCATTCCTAAACTTATTCTTAACCAATAAGGGTTTTTAACCAATCTTGTGCATCCAATAGGTGTGTTTGTGTCATTCGAGGAACATTTAGGTCATTTTCGTCCTTTCTAGGCTTATTCTTGACCAATTAAGGTTTTTAAGCAATCTTGTGCATCCAATTGTTGAGTTTGTGTAATTGGATGAATATTTAGGTCATTTTTGTCCTCCTAAGTCTTATTCTTGTCCAATTACGGTTTTTAACCAATCTTGTGCATCCAACAGGTGCTTTTCTGTCATTGTATGAATATTTAGGTGTGTTTGTGTCATTGGAGAAACATTTAGGTCATTTTCGTCCTCTCTAGACTTATTCTTAAACAATTAGGGTTTTTAACCAATCTTGTCTATCCAATAGGTGTATTTGTGTCATTGGACGAACATTTAGGTCATTTTCGTCCTTCCTAGCTTTATTCTTGTCCAATTAAGGTTTTTAAGCAATCTTGTGCATCCAATAAGTTCAGTTGTGTCTATGGATTAACATTTAGATCATTTTCGTTCTCCATAGGTTTATTCTTAATCAATTAGGGTTCTTAACCAATCACAAGCATCCAACAGGTGTGTTTGTGTCATTAGACGAGCATTTAGGTCATTTCCGTCCTCACAAGTCTTATTCTTGTCCAATTAAGGTTTTTAAGCAATCTTGTGCATCCAATAAGTTCATTTGTGTCGTTGGATGAACATTTAGGTAATTTTCGTCCTCCCTTGACTTATACTTCACGTAATTGGGTTTTTAACCAATCTTGTGCTTCCAATAGGTGTGTTTGTGTCATTGGACGAACATTTAGGTTATTTTCATCCTCCCAAGTCTTATTCTTGTCCAATTAGGGTTTTTAACCAATATTGTGCATTCAATAGGTGTGTATGTGTCATTGGATGAAGATTTAGGTCGTTTTCGTCATTCCTAAACTTATTCTTAACCAATAAGGGTTTTTAACCAATCTTGTGCATCCAATAGGTGTGTTTGTGTCATTCGAGGAACATTTAGGTCATTTTCGTCCTTTCTAGGCTTATTCTTGACCAATTAAGGTTTTTAAGCAATCTTGTGCATCCAATTGTTGAGTTTGTGTAATTGGATGAATATTTAGGTCATTTTTGTCCTCCTAAGTCTTATTCTTGTCCAATTACGGTTTTTAACCAATCTTGTGCATCCAACAGGTGCTTTTCTGTCATTGTATGAATATTTAGGTGTGTTTGTGTCATTGGAGAAACATTTAGGTCATTTTCGTCCTCTCTAGACTTATTCTTAAACAATTAGGGTTTTTAACCAATCTTGTCCATCCAATAGGTGTATTTGTGTCATTGGACGACTATTTAGGTCATTTTCGTCCTTCCTAGGTTTATTCTTGTCCAATTAAGGTTTTTAAGCAATCTTGTGCATCCAATAAGTTCAGTTGTGTCGATGGATTAAGATTTAGATCATTTTCGTTCTCCGTAGGTTTATTCTTAATCAATTAGGGTTCTTAACCAATCACAAGCATCCAACAGGTGTGTTTGTGTCATTAGACGAGCATTTAGGTCATTTCCGTCCTCACAAGTCTTATTCTTGTCCAATTAAGGTTTTTAAGCAATCTTGTGCATCCAATAAGTTCATTTGTGTCGTTGGATGAACATTTAGGTAATTTTCGTCCTCCCTTGACTTATACTTCACGTAATTGGGTTTTTAACCAATCTTGTGCTTCCAATAGGTGTGTTTGTGTCATTGGACGAACATTTAGGTTATTTTCATCCTCCCAAGTCTTATTCTTGTCCAATTAGGGTTTTTAACCAATATTGTGCATTCAATAGGTGTGTATGTGTCATTGGATGAAGATTTAGGTCGTTTTCGTCATTCCTAAACTTATTCTTAACCAATAAGGGTTTTTAACCAATCTTGTGCATCCAATAGGTGTGTTTGTGTCATTCGAGGAACATTTAGGTCATTTTCGTCCTTTCTAGGCTAATTCTTGACCAATTAAGGTTTTTAAGCAATCTTGTGCATCCAATTGTTGAGTTTGTGTAATTGGATGAATATTTAGGTCATTTTTGTCCTCCTAAGTCTTATTCTTGTCCAATTACGGTTTTTAACCAATCTTGTGCATCCAACAGGTGCTTTTCTGTCATGTATGAATATTTAGGTGTGTTTGTGTCATTGGAGAAACATTTAGGTCATTTTTGTCCTCTCTAGACTTATTCTTAAACAATTAGGGTTTTTAACCAATCTTGTCCATCCAATAGGTGTATTTGTGTCATTGGACGAACATTTAGGTCATTTTCGTCCTTCCTAGCTTTATTCTTGTCCAATTAAGGTTTTTAAGCAATCTTGTGCATCCAATAAGTTCAGTTGTGTCGATGGATTAAGATTTAGATCATTTTCGTTCTCCATAGGTTTATTCTTAATCAATTAGGGTTCTTAACCAATCACAAGCATCCAACAGGTGTGTTTGTGTCATTAGACGAGCATTTAGGTCATTTCCGTCCTCACAATATTCTTGTCCAATTAGGGTTTTTAACCAATATTGTGCATTCAATAGGTGTGTATGTGTCATTGGATGAAGATTTAGGTCGTTTTCGTCATTCCTAAACTTATTCTTAACCAATAAGGGTTTTTAACCAATCTTGTGCATCCAATAGATGTGTTTGTGTAATTGGATGAATATTTAGGTCATTTTTGTCCTCCCAAGTCTTATTCTTGTCCAATTATGGTTTTTAACCAATCTTATTTATCCAACAGGTGCTTTTGTTTCATTGTATGAACATTTAGGTGTGTTTGTGTCATTGGAGTAACATTTAGGTCATTTTCGTCCTCTCTAGACTTATTCTTAACGAATTAGGGTTTTTAACTAATCTTGTGCATCCAATAGGTGTATTTGTGTCATTGGACGAACATTTGTGTAATTTTCGTCCTTCCTAGGTTTATTCTTGTCCAATTAATGTTTTTAAGCAATCTTGTGCATCCAATAAGTTCATTTCTGTCGTTGGATTAACATTTGGATCATTTTCGTCCTCCCTAGGTTTATTCTTAATCAATTAGGGTTTTAAACCAATCTTGTCCATCCAACAGGCGCGTTTGTGTCATTGTAGGAACATTTAGGTCATTGTTTTATTCTTGTCCAATTACGGTTTTTAACCAATCTTGTGCATCCAACAGGTGCGTTTGTGTCATTGTTTGAACATTTAGGTGTGTTTATGTCATTGGATGAACATTTTGGTCATTGTTATCCAGCCTATGCTTATTCTTGTCCAATTAGGGTTTTTAAGCAATGTTGTGCATCCAATAAGTTCATTAGTGTCATTGGATGAACATTTAGGTCATTTTTGTCCTCCCTAGACTTATTCTTAACCAATTAGGGTTTTTAACCAATCTTGTGCATCCAATAGGTGTGTTTGTGTCATTAGACGAACATTTGGGTCATTTTCGTCCTTCCTAGGCTTATTCTTAATCAATTAGGGTTTTTAACCAATCTTGTGCATCCAACAGGTGTATTTGTGTCATTGGACGAGCATTTTGGTCATTTTTGTCCTTCCTAGGTTTATTCTTGTCCAATTAATGTTTTTAAGCAATCTTGTGCATCCAATAAGTTCATTTGTGTCGTTAGATTAACATTTGGATCAATTTCGTCTTCCCCAGGTTTATTCTTAATCAATTAGGGTTTTAAACCAATTTGAGGCATCCAACAGGTGCATTTGTTTCATTGTATGAACATTTAGGTCATTTTCGTCCTCCCTAGGATTATTCTTGTCCAATTAGGGTTTTTAACAAATCTTGTGCATCCAATAGGTGAGTTTGTGTCATTGAATGAACATTTAGGTCGTTTTTGTCCTCCCAAGTCTTATTCATGTCCAATTAGGGTTTTTATCCAATATTGTGCATTCAATAGGTGAGTATTTATCATTGGATGATGATTTAGGTCATTTTTGTCATTCCTAAGCTTATTCTTAACCAATTAGGGTTTTTAACCAATCTGGTGCATCCAATAGGTGTGTTTGTGTAATTGGATGAATATTCTGGTGATTTTTGTCCTCCCAAGTCTTATTCTTGTCAAATTACGGTTTTTAACCAATCTTGGGTCTCCAACAGGTGCTTTTGTGTCATTGTATGAACATTTAGGTGTGTTTTTGTCATTGGATGAACATTTAGGTCATTGTTATCCACCCTATGCTTATTCTTGTCCAATTAAGGTTTTTAACCAATCTTGTGCATCCAATAAGTTCATTTGTGTCATTGGATGAACATTTAGGTCATTTTCGTCCGCCCAAGACTTATTCTTAACCAATTAGGGTTTTTAACCAATCTTGTGCATCCAATAGGTATGTTTGTGTTATTGGACGAACATTTAGGTCATTTTCGTCCTTCCTAGGCTTATTCTTTTCCAATTAAGGTTTTTAAGCAATGTTGTGCATCCAATAAGGTCATTTGTGTCGTTGGATTAACATTTAGATCATTTCCGTCCTCCCTAGGTATATTCTTAATCAATAAGGGTTTTTAACCAATCTTGTGCATCCAAAAGGTATGTTTGGGTCATTGGACGAGCATTTTGATCACTTTCGTCCTCCATAGGCTTATTCTTGTCCAATTAAGGTTTTTAAGCAATCTTGTGCATCCAATAAGTTCATTTGTGTCGTTGGATGAACATTTAGGTCATTTTCGTCCTCCCTATACTTATTCTTAACCAAATAGGGTTTTTAACCAATCTTGTGTTTCCAATAGGTGTGTTTCTGTCATTGGGTGAAAATTTAGGTCATTTTAGTCCTCCCTAGACTTATTCTAAACCAATTAGGGTTTTTAAACAATCTTGTACATCCAATAAGTGTGTTTGTGTCATTGGACGAACATTTAGGTCATTTTCAGTCTTCCTTGGCTTATTCTTGTCCAATTAGCATATTTTTAAGCAACCTTGTGCATCCAAGAAGTTCATTTGTGTCGTTGGATTAACATTTGGATCATTTTCGTCCTCCCTAGGTTTATTCTTAATCAATTAGGGTCTTAAACCAATCTAGTGCATCCAACAGGTGCGTTTGTGTTATTGTATGAACATTTAGGCCATTTTCGTCCTCCCTAGGCTTATTCTTGTCCAATTAGGGTTTTTAATCAATCTGGTGAATCCAATAGGTGAGTTTGTGTCATTAGATGTACAGTTAGGTCATTTTCGTCCTCCCAAGTGTTATTCTTGTCCAATTAGGGTTTATAACCAATATTGTGCATTCAATAGTTATGTATGTATCATTGGATGAAGATTTAGCTCATTTTCGTCCTTCCTAAGCTTATTCTTAACCAATTAGGGTTTTTAACTAATTTTGTGCATCCAATAGGTGTGTTTGTGTAATTGGATGAACATTTAGGTCATTTTTGTCCTCGCAAGTCTTATTCTTGTCCAATTAAGGTTTTTAACCAATCTTGTGCATCCAACAGGTGCGTTTGTGTCATTGTATGAACATTTAGGTGTGTTTATGTCATTGGATGAACATTTAGGTCATTGTCATCCACCCTATGCTTATTCTTGTCCAAATAGGGTTTTTAAGCAATGTTGTGCATCCAATAAGTTCATTTGTGTCATTGGATGAACATTTAGGTCATTTTCGTCCATCCTAGACTTATTCTTAACCAATTAGGGTTTTTAACCAATCTTGTGCATCCAATAGGTGAGTTTGTGTCATTGGATGAACATTTAGGTCATTTTCGTTCTCCCAAGTCTTATTCTTGTCCAATTAGGGTTTTTATCCAATATTGTGCATTCAATAGGTGTGTATGTATCATTGGATGAAGATTTAGGTTATTTTTGTCATTCCTAAGCTTATTCTTAACCAATTAGGGTTTTTAACCAATCTGGTGCATCCAATAGGTGTGTTTGTGTAATTGGATGAATATTTAGGTGATTTTTGTCCTCCCAAGTCTTATTCTAGTCCAATTATGATTTTCAACCAATCTTGGGCATCCAATAGGTGCTTTTGTGTCATTGTATGAACATTTAGGTGTGTTTTTGTCATTGGATGAACATTTAGGTCATTTTCGTCCTCCCTATACTTATTCTTAACCAAATAGGGTTTTTAACCAATCTTGTGTTTCCAATAGGTGTGTTTCTGTCATTGGGTGAACATTTAGGTCATTTTAGTCCTCCCTAGACTTATTCTCAACCAATTAGGGTTTTTAAACAATCTTGTACATCCAATAGGTGTGTTTGTGTCATTGGACGAACATTTAGGTCATTTTCAGTCTTCCTAGGCTTATTCTTGTCCAATTAGCATTTTTAAGCAATCTTGTGCATCCAAGATGTTCATTTGTGTCGTTGGATTAACATTTGGATCATTTTGGTCCTCCCTAGGTTTATTCTTAATCAATTAGGGTTTTAAACCAATCTAGTGCATCCAACAAGTGCGTTTGTGTCATTGTATGAACATTTAGGCCATTTTCGTCCTCCCTAGGCTAATTCTTGTCCAATTAGGGTTTTTAACCAATCTTGTGCATCCAATAGGTGAGTTTGTGTCATTGGATGAACATTTAGGTCATTTTCGTCCTCCCAAGTGTTATTCTTGTCCAATAAGGGTTTATAACCAATATTGTGCATTCAATAGTTGTGTATGTATCATTGGATGAAGATTTAGCTCATTTTCGTCCTTCCTAAGCTTATTCTTAACCAATTAGGGTTTTTAACCAATCTTGTGCATCCAATAGGTGTGTTTGTGTAATTGGATGAACTTTTAGGTCATTTTTGTCCTCGGAAGTCTTTGTCTTGTCCAATTACGGTTTTTAACCAATCTTGTGCATCCAACAGGTGCCTTTGTGTCATTGTATGAACATTTAGGTGTGTTTATGTCATTGGATGAACATTTAGGTCATTGTTATCCACCCTATGCTTATTCTTGTCCAATTAGGGTTTTTAAGCAATGTTGTGCATCCAATAAGTTCATTTGTGTCATTGGATGAACATTTAGGTCATTTTCGTCCTCCCTAGACTTATTCTTAACCAATTAGGGTTTTTAACCAATCTTGTGCATCCAATAGGTGAGTTTGTGTCATTGGATGAACATTTAGTTCATTTTCGTCCTCCCAAGTCTTATTCTTGTCCAATTAGGGTTTTTATCCAATATTGTGCATTCAATAGGTGTGTATGTATCATTGGATGAAGATTTAGGTCATTTTTGTCATTCCAAAGCTTATTCTTAACCAATTAAGGTTTTTAACCAATCTGGTGCATCCAATAGGTGTGTTTGTGTAATTGGATGAATATTTAGGTGATTTTTGTCATCCCAAGTCTTATTCTTGTCCAATTAAGGTTTTTAAGCAATCTTGTGCATCCAATAAGTTCATTTGTGTCGTTGGATGAACATTTAGGTCATTTTCGTCCTCCCTAGACTTATTCTTAACCAAATTGGGTTTTTAACCAATCTTGTGTTTCCAATAGGTGTGTTTCCGTCATTGGGTGAACATTTATGTCATTTTCGTCCTCCCTAGACTTATTCTTAACCAATTAGGGTTTTTAATCAATCTTGTACATCCAATAGGTGTGTTTGTGTCATTAGACGAACATTTCGGTCATATTTGTCCTTCCTAAGCTTATTCTTGTCCAATTAAGGTTTTTAACCAATCTTGTGCATCCAATAAGTTCATTTGTGTCGTTGGATTAACATTTGGATCATTTTCGTCCTCCCTAGGTAGACTCTTAATCAATTAGGGTTTTTAACCAATCTTGTGCATCCAACAGGTGTGTTTGTGTCATTGGACGAGCATTTTGGTCATTTTCGTCCTCTCTAGGCTTATTCTTCTCCAATTAAGGTTTTTAAGCAATCTTGTGCATCCAATAAGTTCATTTGTGTCGTTGGATGAACATTTAGGTCATTTTCGTCCTCCCTAGACTTATTCTTAACCAAATAGGGTTTTTAACCAATCTTGTGTTTCCAATAGGTGTGTTTCTGTCATTGGGTGAACATTTAGGTCATTTTCGTCCTTCCTTGGCTTATTCTTAAGCAATTAGGGTTTTTAACCAATCTTGTGCATCCAATAGGTGTGTTTGTGTCATTGGACGAACATTTGGGTCATTTTCGTCCTCCCTAGGCATATTCTTGTGCAATTACGGTTTTTAAGCAATCTTGTGCATCCAATAAGTTCATTTGTGTCGTTGGATGAACATTTAGGTCATTTTCGTCCTACCTAGACTTATTCTTAACCAAATAGGGTTTTTAACCAATCTAGTGTTTCCAATAGGTGTGTTTCTATCATTGGGTGAACATTTAGGTCATTTTCTTCCTCCCTAGACTTATTCTTAACCAATTAGGGTTTTTAACCAATCTTGTACATCCAATAGGTGTGTTTGTGTCATTAGACGAACATTTGGGTCATATTTGTCCTTCCTAAGCTTATTCTTGTCCAATTAATGTTTTTAAGCAATGTTGTGCATCAAATAAGTTAATTTGTGTCGTTGGATTAACATTTGGATCAATTTCGTCCTCCCCAGGTTTATTCTTAATCAATTAGGGTATTAAACCAATCTTGTGCATCCAACAGGTGCATTTTCGTCCTCCCTAGGCTTATTCTTGTCCAATTAGGGTTTTTAACCAATCTTCTGCATCCAATTGGTGAGTTTGTGTCATTGGATGAACATTTAGGTCATTTTTGTCCTCCCAAGTCTTATACTTGTCCAATTAGGATTTTTATCCAATATTGTGCATTCCATAGGTGTGTATGTATCATTGGATGAAGATTTAGGTCATTTTTGTCATTCCTAAGCTTAGTCTTAACCAATTAGGGTTTTAAACCAATCTGGTGCATCCAATAGGTGTGTTTGTGTAATTGGATGAATATTTAGGTGATTTTTGTCCTCCCAAGTCTTATTCTTGTCCAATTACGGTTTTTAACTAATCATGGGCATCCAACAGGTGCTTTTGTGTCACTGTATGAACATTTAGGTGTGTTTTTGTCATTGGAGGAACATTTAGGTCATTTTCATCCTCTCTAGACTTATTCTTAACCAATTAGGGTTTTTAACCAACATATGCATCCAATAGGTGTATTTGTGTAATTGGATGAACATTTAGGTCATTTTTGTCCTCCCAAGTCTTATTCTTGTCCAATTACGGTTTTTAACCAATCTTGTGCATCCAACAGGTCCCTTTGTGTCATTGTATGAACATTTTGGTGTGTTTATGTCATTGGATGAACATTTAGGTCATTGTTATCCACCCTATGCTTATTCTTGTCCAATTAATGTTTTTAAGCAATCTTGTGCATCCAATAAGTTCATTTCTGTCGTTGGATTAACATTTGGATCATTTTCGTCCTCCCTAGGTTTATTGTTAATCAATTAGGGTTTTAAACCAATCTTGTCCATCCAACAGGCGCGTTTGTGTCATTGTAGGAACATTTAGGTCATTGTTTTATTCTTGTCCAATTACGGTTTTTAACCAATCTTGTGCATCCAACAGGTGCGTTTGTGACATTGTTTGAACATTTAGGTGTGTTTATGTCATTGGATGAACATTTTGGTCATTGTTATCCAGCCTATGCTTATTCTTGTCCAATTAGGGTTTTTAAGCAATGTTGTGCATCCAATAAGTTCATCATTAGTGTCATTGGATGAACATTTAGGTCATTTTCGTCCTCCCTAGACTTATTCTTAACCAATTAGGGTTTTTAACCAATCTTGTGCATCCAATAGGTGTGTTTGTGTCATTAGACGAACATTTGGGTCATTTTCGTCCTTCCTAGGCTTATTCTTAATCAATTAGGGTTTTTAACCAATCTTGTGCATCCAACAGGTGTATTTGTGTCATTGGACGAGCATTTTGGTCATTTTTGTCCTTCCTAGGTTTATTCTTGTCCAATTAATGTTTTTAAGCAATCTTGTGCATCCAATAAGTTCATTTGTGTCGTTGGATTAACATTTGGATCAATTTCGTCCTCCCCAGGTTTATTCTTAATCAATTAGGGTTTTAAACCAATTTGAGGCATCCAATAAGTTCATTTGTGTCATTGGATGAACATTTGGGTCATTTTCGTCCTCCCTAGACTTATTCTTAACCAATTAGGGTTTTTAACCAATCTTTTGCATCCAATAGGTGTGTTTGTGTCATTGGACGAACATTTAGGTCATTTTCGTCCTTCCTAGGCTTATTCTTTTCCAATTACGGTTTTTAAGCAATCTTGTGCATCCAATAATTTCATTTGTGTCGTTGGATTAACATTTTGATCATTTTCGTCCTCCCTAGTTATATTCTTAATCAATTAGGGTTTTTAACCAATCTTGTGTTTCCAATAGGTGTGTTTCTGTCATTGGGTGAACATTTAGGTCATTTTCATCCTCCCTAGACTTATTCTAAACCAATCAGGGTTTTTAAACAATCTTGTACATCCAATAGGTGTGTTTGTGTCATTGGACGAACATTTAGGTCATTTTGAGTCTTCCTAGGCTTATTCTTGTCCAATTAGCGTTTTTAAGCAATCTTGTGCATCCAAGAAGTTCATTTGTGTCGTTGGATTAACATTTGGATCATTTTCATCCTCCCTAGGTTTATTCTTAATCAATTAGGGTTTTAAACCAATCTAGTGCATCCAACAGGTGCGTTTGTGTCATTGTATGAACATTTAGGTCATTTTCGTCCTCCCTAGGCTTATTCTTGTCCAATTTGGGTTTTTAACCAATCTTATGCATCCAATAGGTGAGTTTGTGTCATTGGATGAACATTTAGGTCATTTTCGTCCTCCCAAGTGTTATTCTTGTCCAATTAGGGTTTATAACCAATATTGTGCATTCAATAGGTGTGTATGTATCATTGGATGAAGATTTAGGTCATTTTCGTCCTTCCTAAGCTTATTCTTAACCAATTAGGGTTTTTAACCAATCTTGTGCATCCAATAGGTGTGTTTGTGTAATTGGATGAACATTTAGGTCATTTGTGTCCTCCCAAGTCTTATTCTTGTCCAATTACGGTTTTTTACCGATCTTGTGCATCCGACAGGTGCGTTTGTGTCATTGTATGAACATTTAGGTGTGTTTATGTCATTGGATGAACATTTAGGTCATTGTTATCCACCCTATGCTTATTCTTGTCCAATTAGGGTTTTTAAGCAATGTTCTGCATCCAATAAGTTCATTTGTGTCATTGGATGAACATTTAGGTCATTTTCGTCCTCCCTAGACTTATTCTTAACCAATTAGGGTTTTTAACCAATCTTTTGCATCCAATAGGTGTGTTTGTGTCATTGGACTAACATTTAGGTCATTTTCGTCCTTCCTAGGCGTATTCTTGTCCAATTAAGGTTTTTAAGCAATCTTGTGCATCCAATAAGTTCATTTGTGTCGTTGGATGAACATTTAGGTCATTTTCGTCGTCCCTAGACTTATTCTTAACCAAATAGGGTTTTTAACCAATGTTGTACATCCAATAGGCGTGTTTGTGTCATTAGACGAACATTTCGGTCATATTTGTCCTTCCTAATCTTATTCTTGTCCAATTAAGGTTTTTAAGCAATCTGGTGCATCCAATAATTAGGGTTTTAAACCAATCTTGTGTATCCAACAGGTGCATTTGTGTTATTGTATGAACATTTAGGTTATTTTCGTCCTCCCTAGGCTTATTCTTGTCCAATAAGGGTTTTTAACCAATCTTGTGCATCCAATAGGTGAGTTTGTGTCATTGGATGAACATTTAGGTCATTTTCGTCCTCCCAAGTCTTATTCTTGTCCAATTAGGGTTTATAGCCAATATTGTGCATTCAATAGGTGTGTATGCATCATTCGATGAAGATTTAGGTCATTTTCGTCCTTCCTAACCTTATTCTTAACCAATTAGGGTTTTTAACCAATCTTGTGCATCCAACAGGTGTGTTTGTGTCATTGGATGAACATTTAGGTCATTTTTGTCCTTCCTAGGCTTATTCTTGTCCAGTTCAGGTTTTTAAGCAATCTTGTGCATCCAATAAGTTTATTTGTGTCGTTGGATGAACATTTAGGTCATTTTCATCCTCCCTATACTTATTCTTAACCAAATAGGGTTTTTAACCAATCTTGTGTTTCCAATAGGTGTGTTTCTGTCAATGGGTGAACATTTAGGTCATTTTAGTCCTCTCTAGACTTATTTTAAACCAATTAGGGTTTTTAAACAATCTTGTACATCCAATAGGTGTGTTTGTGTCATTGGACGAACATTTAGGTCATTTTCAGTCTTCCTAGGCTTATTCTTGTCCAATTAGCATTTTTAAGCAATCTTGTGCATCCAAGATGTTCATTTGTGTCGTTGGATTAACATTTGGATCATTTTGGTCCTCCCTAGGTTTATTCTTAATCAATTAGGGTTTTAAACCAATCTAGTGCATCCAACAAGTGCGTTTGTGTCATTGTATGAACATTTAGGCCATTTTCGTCCTCCCTAGGCTAATTCTTGTCCAATTAGGGTTTTTAACCAATCTTGTGCATCCAATAGGTGAGTTTGTGTCATTGGATGAACATTTAGGTCATTTTCGTCCTCCCAAGTGTTATTCTTGTCCAATAAGGGTTTATAACCAATATTGTGCATTCAATAGTTGTGTATGTATCATTGGATGAAGATTTAGCTCATTTTCGTCCTTCCTAAGCTTATTCTTAACCAATTAGGGTTTTTAACCAATCTTGTGCATCCAATAGGTGTGTTTGTGTAATTGGATGAACTTTTAGGTCATTTTTGTCCTCGGAAGTCTTTGTCTTGTCCAATTACGGTTTTTAACCAATCTTGTGCATCCAACAGGTGCCTTTGTGTCATTGTATGAACATTTAGGTGTGTTTATGTCATTGGATGAACATTTAGGTCATTGTTATCCACCCTATGCTTATTCTTGTCCAATTAGGGTTTTTAAGCAATGTTGTGCATCCAATAAGTTCATTTGTGTCATTGGATGAACATTTAGGTCATTTTCGTCCTCCCTAGACTTATTCTTAACCAATTAGGGTTTTTAACCAATCTTGTGCATCCAATAGGTGAGTTTGTGTCATTGGATGAACATTTAGTTCATTTTCGTCCTCCCAAGTCTTATTCTTGTCCAATTAGGGTTTTTATCCAATATTGTGCATTCAATAGGTGTGTATGTATCATTGGATGAAGATTTAGGTCATTTTTGTCATTCCAAAGCTTATTCTTAACCAATTAAGGTTTTTAACCAATCTGGTGCATCCAATAGGTGTGTTTGTGTAATTGGATGAATATTTAGGTGATTTTTGTCATCCCAAGTCTTATTCTTGTCCAATTAAGGTTTTTAAGCAATCTTGTGCATCCAATAAGTTCATTTGTGTCGTTGGATGAACATTTAGGTCATTTTCGTCCTCCCTAGACTTATTCTTAACCAAATTGGGTTTTTAACCAATCTTGTGTTTCCAATAGGTGTGTTTCCGTCATTGGGTGAACATTTATGTCATTTTCGTCCTCCCTAGACTTATTCTTAACCAATTAGGGTTTTTAATCAATCTTGTACATCCAATAGGTGTGTTTGTGTCATTAGACGAACATTTCGGTCATATTTGTCCTTCCTAAGCTTATTCTTGTCCAATTAAGGTTTTTAACCAATCTTGTGCATCCAATAAGTTCATTTGTGTCGTTGGATTAACATTTGGATCATTTTCGTCCTCCCTAGGTAGACTCTTAATCAATTAGGGTTTTTAACCAATCTTGTGCATCCAACAGGTGTGTTTGTGTCATTGGACGAGCATTTTGGTCATTTTCGTCCTCTCTAGGCTTATTCTTCTCCAATTAAGGTTTTTAAGCAATCTTGTGCATCCAATAAGTTCATTTGTGTCGTTGGATGAACATTTAGGTCATTTTCGTCCTCCCTAGACTTATTCTTAACCAAATAGGGTTTTTAACCAATCTTGTGTTTCCAATAGGTGTGTTTCTGTCATTGGGTGAACATTTAGGTCATTTTCGTCCTTCCTTGGCTTATTCTTAAGCAATTAGGGTTTTTAACCAATCTTGTGCATCCAATAGGTGTGTTTGTGTCATTGGACGAACATTTGGGTCATTTTCGTCCTCCCTAGGCATATTCTTGTGCAATTACGGTTTTTAAGCAATCTTGTGCATCCAATAAGTTCATTTGTGTCGTTGGATGAACATTTAGGTCATTTTCGTCCTACCTAGACTTATTCTTAACCAAATAGGGTTTTTAACCAATCTAGTGTTTCCAATAGGTGTGTTTCTATCATTGGGTGAACATTTAGGTCATTTTCTTCCTCCCTAGACTTATTCTTAACCAATTAGGGTTTTTAACCAATCTTGTACATCCAATAGGTGTGTTTGTGTCATTAGACGAACATTTGGGTCATATTTGTCCTTCCTAAGCTTATTCTTGTCCAATTAATGTTTTTAAGCAATGTTGTGCATCAAATAAGTTCATTTGTGTCGTTGGATTAACATTTGGATCAATTTCGTCCTCCCCAGGTTTATTCTTAATCAATTAGGGTATTAAACCAATCTTGTGCATCCAACAGGTGCATTTTCGTCCTCCCTAGGCTTATTCTTGTCCAATTAGGGTTTTTAACCAATCTTCTGCATCCAATTGGTGAGTTTGTGTCATTGGATGAACATTTAGGTCATTTTTGTCCTCCCAAGTCTTATACTTGTCCAATTAGGGTTTTTATCCAATATTGTGCATTCCATAGGTGTGTATGTATCATTGGATGAAGATTTAGGTCATTTTTGTCATTCCTAAGCTTAGTCTTAACCAATTAGGGTTTTAAACCAATCTGGTGCATCCAATAGGTGTGTTTGTGTAATTGGATGAATATTTAGGTGATTTTTGTCCTCCCAAGTCTTATTCTTGTCCAATTACGGTTTTTAACTAATCATGGGCATCCAACAGGTGCTTTTGTGTCACTGTATGAACATTTAGGTGTGTTTTTGTCATTGGAGGAACATTTAGGTCATTTTCATCCTCTCTAGACTTATTCTTAACCAATTAGGGTTTTTAACCAACATATGCATCCAATAGGTGTATTTGTGTAATTGGATGAACATTTAGGTCATTTTTGTCCTCCCAAGTCTTATTCTTGTCCAATTACGGTTTTTAACCAATCTTGTGCATCCAACAGGTCCCTTTGTGTCATTGTATGAACATTTTGGTGTGTTTATGTCATTGGATGAACATTTAGGTCATTGTTATCCACCCTATGCTTATTCTTGTCCAATTAATGTTTTTAAGCAATCTTGTGCATCCAATAAGTTCATTTCTGTCGTTGGATTAACATTTGGATCATTTTCGTCCTCCCTAGGTTTATTGTTAATCAATTAGGGTTTTAAACCAATCTTGTCCATCCAACAGGCGCGTTTGTGTCATTGTAGGAACATTTAGGTCATTGTTTTATTCTTGTCCAATTACGGTTTTTAACCAATCTTGTGCATCCAACAGGTGCGTTTGTGACATTGTTTGAACATTTAGGTGTGTTTATGTCATTGGATGAACATTTTGGTCATTGTTATCCAGCCTATGCTTATTCTTGTCCAATTAGGGTTTTTAAGCAATGTTGTGCATCCAATAAGTTCATCATTAGTGTCATTGGATGAACATTTAGGTCATTTTCGTCCTCCCTAGACTTATTCTTAACCAATTAGGGTTTTTAACCAATCTTGTGCATCCAATAGGTGTGTTTGTGTCATTAGACGAACATTTGGGTCATTTTCGTCCTTCCTAGGCTTATTCTTAATCAATTAGGGTTTTTAACCAATCTTGTGCATCCAACAGGTGTATTTGTGTCATTGGACGAGCATTTTGGTCATTTTTGTCCTTCCTAGGTTTATTCTTGTCCAATTAATGTTTTTAAGCAATCTTGTGCATCCAATAAGTTCATTTGTGTCGTTGGATTAACATTTGGATCAATTTCGTCCTCCCCAGGTTTATTCTTAATCAATTAGGGTTTTAAACCAATTTGAGGCATCCAATAAGTTCATTTGTGTCATTGGATGAACATTTGGGTCATTTTCGTCCTCCCTAGACTTATTCTTAACCAATTAGGGTTTTTAACCAATCTTTTGCATCCAATAGGTGTGTTTGTGTCATTGGACGAACATTTAGGTCATTTTCGTCCTTCCTAGGCTTATTCTTTTCCAATTACGGTTTTTAAGCAATCTTGTGCATCCAATAATTTCATTTGTGTCGTTGGATTAACATTTTGATCATTTTCGTCCTCCCTAGTTATATTCTTAATCAATTAGGGTTTTTAACCAATCTTGTGTTTCCAATAGGTGTGTTTCTGTCATTGGGTGAACATTTAGGTCATTTTCATCCTCCCTAGACTTATTCTAAACCAATCAGGGTTTTTAAACAATCTTGTACATCCAATAGGTGTGTTTGTGTCATTGGACGAACATTTAGGTCATTTTGAGTCTTCCTAGGCTTATTCTTGTCCAATTAGCGTTTTTAAGCAATCTTGTGCATCCAAGAAGTTCATTTGTGTCGTTGGATTAACATTTGGATCATTTTCATCCTCCCTAGGTTTATTCTTAATCAATTAGGGTTTTAAACCAATCTAGTGCATCCAACAGGTGCGTTTGTGTCATTGTATGAACATTTAGGTCATTTTCGTCCTCCCTAGGCTTATTCTTGTCCAATTTGGGTTTTTAACCAATCTTATGCATCCAATAGGTGAGTTTGTGTCATTGGATGAACATTTAGGTCATTTTCGTCCTCCCAAGTGTTATTCTTGTCCAATTAGGGTTTATAACCAATATTGTGCATTCAATAGGTGTGTATGTATCATTGGATGAAGATTTAGGTCATTTTCGTCCTTCCTAAGCTTATTCTTAACCAATTAGGGTTTTTAACCAATCTTGTGCATCCAATAGGTGTGTTTGTGTAATTGGATGAACATTTAGGTCATTTGTGTCCTCCCAAGTCTTATTCTTGTCCAATTACGGTTTTTTACCGATCTTGTGCATCCGACAGGTGCGTTTGTGTCATTGTATGAACATTTAGGTGTGTTTATGTCATTGGATGAACATTTAGGTCATTGTTATCCACCCTATGCTTATTCTTGTCCAATTAGGGTTTTTAAGCAATGTTCTGCATCCAATAAGTTCATTTGTGTCATTGGATGAACATTTAGGTCATTTTCGTCCTCCCTAGACTTATTCTTAACCAATTAGGGTTTTTAACCAATCTTTTGCATCCAATAGGTGTGTTTGTGTCATTGGACTAACATTTAGGTCATTTTCGTCCTTCCTAGGCGTATTCTTGTCCAATTAAGGTTTTTAAGCAATCTTGTGCATCCAATAAGTTCATTTGTGTCGTTGGATGAACATTTAGGTCATTTTCGTCGTCCCTAGACTTATTCTTAACCAAATAGGGTTTTTAACCAATGTTGTACATCCAATAGGCGTGTTTGTGTCATTAGACGAACATTTCGGTCATATTTGTCCTTCCTAATCTTATTCTTGTCCAATTAAGGTTTTTAAGCAATCTGGTGCATCCAATAATTAGGGTTTTAAACCAATCTTGTGTATCCAACAGGTGCATTTGTGTTATTGTATGAACATTTAGGTTATTTTCGTCCTCCCTAGGCTTATTCTTGTCCAATAAGGGTTTTTAACCAATCTTGTGCATCCAATAGGTGAGTTTGTGTCATTGGATGAACATTTAGGTCATTTTCGTCCTCCCAAGTCTTATTCTTGTCCAATTAGGGTTTATAGCCAATATTGTGCATTCAATAGGTGTGTATGCATCATTCGATGAAGATTTAGGTCATTTTCGTCCTTCCTAACCTTATTCTTAACCAATTAGGGTTTTTAACCAATCTTGTGCATCCAACAGGTGTGTTTGTGTCATTGGATGAACATTTAGGTCATTTTTGTCCTTCCTAGGCTTATTCTTGTCCAGTTCAGGTTTTTAAGCAATCTTGTGCATCCAATAAGTTTATTTGTGTCGTTGGATGAACATTTAGGTCATTTTCATCCTCCCTATACTTATTCTTAACCAAATAGGGTTTTTAACCAATCTTGTGTTTCCAATAGGTGTGTTTCTGTCAATGGGTGAACATTTAGGTCATTTTAGTCCTCTCTAGACTTATTTTAAACCAATTAGGGTTTTTAAACAATCTTGTACATCCAATAGGTGTGTTTGTGTCATTGGACGAACATTTAGGTCATTTTCAGTCTTCCTAGGCTTATTCTTGTCCAATTAGCATTTTTAAGCAATCTTGTACATCCATGAAGTTCATTTGTGTCGTTGGATTAACATTTGGATCATTTTCGTCCTCCCTAGGTTTATTCTTAATCAATTAGGGTTTTAAACCAATCTAGTGCATCCAACAGGTGCGTTTGTGTCATTGTATGAACATTTAGGCCATTTTCGTCCTCCCTAGGCTTATGCTTGTCCAATTAGGGTTTTTAACCAATCTTGTGCATCCAATAGGTGAGTTTGTGTCATTGGATGAACATTTAGGTCATTTTCGTCCTCCCAAGTGTTATTCTTGTCCAATTAAGGTTTATAACCAATATTATGCATTCAATAGTTGTGTATGTATCATTGGATGAAGATTTTGCTCATTTTCGTCCTTCCTAAGCTTATTCTTAACCAATTACGGTTTTTAACCAATCTTGTGCATCCAATAGGTGTGTTTGTGTAATTGGATGAACATTTAGGTCATTTTTGTCCTCCCAAGTCTTATTCTTGTCCAATTACGGTTTTTAACCAATCTTGTGCATCCAACAGGTGCGTTTGTGTCATTGTATGAACATTTAGGTGTGTTTATGTCATTGGATGAACATTTAGGTCATTGTTATCCACCCTATGCTTATTCTTGTCCAATTAGGATTTTTAAGCAATGTTCTGCATCCAATAAGTTCATTTGTGTCATTGGATGAACATTTAGGTCATTTTCGTCCTCCCTAGACTTATTCTTAACCAATTAGGGTTTTTAACCAATCTTGTGCATCCAATAGGTGTTGTTGTGTCATTGGTTGAACATTTAGGTCATTTTCGTCCTTCCCATGCTTATTCTTTTCCAATTAAGGTTTTTAAGCAATGTTGTGCATCCAATAAGGTCCTTTGTGTCGTTGGATTAACATTTAGATCATTTTCGTCCTCCCTAGGTATATTCTTAATCAATAAGGGTTTTTAACCAATCTTGTGCATTGAACAGGTATGTTTGGGTCATTGGACGAACATTTTGATCATTTTCGTCCTCCCTAGGCTTATTCTTGTCCAATTAAGGTTTTTAAGCAATCTTGTGCATCCAATATGTTCATTTGTGTCGTTGGATGAACATTTAGGTCATTTTCGTCCTCCCAATGCTAATTCTTAACCAAATAGAGTTTTTAACCAATCTTGTGTTTCCAATAGGTGTGTTTCTGTCATTGGGTGAACATTTAGGTCATTTTAGTCCTCCCTAGACTTATTCTAAACCAATTAGGATTTTTAAACAATCTTGTACATCCAATAGGTGTGTTTGTGTCATTGGACGAACATTTAGGTCATTTTCAGTCTTCCTACGCTTATTCTTGTCCAATTAGCATTTTGAAGCAATCTTGTGCATCCAAGAAGTTCATTTGTGTCGTTGGATTAACATTTGGATCATTTTCGTCCTCCCTAGGTTTATTGTTAATCAATTAGGGTTTTAAACCAATCTAGTGCATCCAACAGGTGCGTTTGTGTCATTGTATGAACATTTAGGCCATTTTCGTCCTCCCTACGCTTATTCTTGTCCAATTAGGGTTTTTAATCAATCTTGTGCGTCCAATAGGTGAGTTTGTGTCATTGGATGAACATTTAGGTCATTTTCGTCCTCCCAAGTGTTATTCTTGTCCAATTAGGGTTTATAACCAATATTGTGCATTCAATAGTTGTGTATGTATCATTGGATGAAGATTTAGCTCATTTTCGTCGTTCCTAAGCTTATTCTTAACCAATTAGGGTTTTTAACCAATCTTGTGCATCCAATAGGTGTGTTTGTGTAATTGGATGAACATTTAGGTCATTTTTGTCCTCCCAAGTCTTATTCTTGTCCAATTACGGTTTTTAACCAATCTTGTGCATCCAACAGGTGCGTTTGTGTCATTGTATGAACATTTAGGTGTGTTTATGTCATTGGATGAACATTTAGGTCATTGTTATCCACCCTATGATTATTCTTGTCCAATTAGGGTTTTTAAGCAATGTTGTGCATCCAATAAGTTCATTTGTGTCGTTGGATGAACATTTAGGTCATTTTCGTCCTCCCTAGACTAATTCTTAACCAATTAGGGTTTTTAACGAATCTTATGCATCCAATAGGTGAGTTTGTGTCATTGGACGAACATTTAGGTCATTTTCGTCCTTCCTAGGCTTATTCTTGTCCAATTAAGGTTTTTAAGCAATCTTGTGCATCCAATAAGTTCATTTGTGTCGTTGGATGAACATTTAGGTCATTTTCGTCCTCCCTAGGCTTATTCTTAACCAAATAGGGTTTTTAACCAATGTTGTGTTTCATGTAGGTGTGTTTCTGTCATTGCGTGAACATTTAGGTCATTTTCGTCCTCCCTAGACTTATTCTTAACCAATTAGGGTTTTTAACCAATCTTGTACATCTAATAGGTGTGTTTGTGTCATTAGACGAACATTTCGGTCATATTTGTCCTTCCTAAGCTTATTCTTGTCCAATTAAGGTTTTTAAGCAATCTTGTGCATCCAATAAGTTCATTTGTGTCGTTGGATTAACATTTCGATCATTTTCGTCCTCCCCAAGTTTATTCTTAATCAATTAGGGTTTTAAACCAATCTTGTGTATCCAACAGGTGCATTTGTGTCATTGTATGAACATTTAGGTCATTTTCGTCCTCCCTAGGCTTATTCTTGTCCAATATGAGTTTTTAACCAATCTTGTGCATCCTATAGGTAAGTTTGTGTCATTGGATGAACATTTAGGTCATTTTCGTCCTCCCAAGTCTTATTCTTGTCCAATTAGGTGAGTTTGTATCATTCGATGAAGATTTAGGTCATTTTCGTCCTTCCAAACCTTATTCTTAACTAATTAGGGTTTTTAAACAATCTTGTGCATCCAACAGGTGTGTTTGTGTCATCGGATGAACATTTAGGTCATTTTTGTCCTTCCTAGGCTTATTCTTGTCCAATTCAGGTTTTTAAGCAATCTTATGCATCCAATATGTTCATTTGTGTCGTTGGATGAACATTTAGGTCATTTTCGTCCTCCCTAGACTTATTCATAACAAATTAGCGTTTTTAACCAATCTTGTGCATCCAATAGGTGTGTTTGTGTCATTCGACGAACATTTAGGTGATTTTTGTCCTTCCTAGGCTTATTCTTGTCCAATTAAGGTTTTTAAGCAATCTTGTGCATGCAAGAAGTTCATTTGTGTCGTTGGATTAACACTTAGATCGTTTTCGTCCTCCCTAGGTTTATTTTTAATCAATTTCGGTTTTTAACCAATGTTGTGTATCCAACAGGTGTGTTTGTGTCGTTGGACGAGCATTTAGGTCATTTTCGTCCTCCCAAGGCTTATTCTTGTCCAATTAAGGTTTTTAAGCAATCTTTTGCATCTAATAAGTTCATTTGAGTCGTTGGATTAAGTGTTAGATCATTTTCGTCCTCCCTACGCTTATTCTGAATCAATTAGGGTTTTCAACCAATCTTGTGCATCCAACATGTGTGTTTGTGTCATTGGATGAGCATTTACATCATTTTGCGTCCTCCCAAGGCTTATTCTTGTCCAATTACAGTTATTAACCGATCTTGTGCATCCAACGGGTGCGTTGGTGTCATTGTATGAACATTTAGCTGTGTTTGTGTCATTGGATGCACATTTAGGTCATTTTCATTCACCCTATGCTTATTCTTGTCCAATTAAGGTTTTTAAGCATTGTTGTGCATCCAATAAGTTCATTTGTGTCGTTGGATGAACATTTAGGTCATTTTCGTCCTCCCTAGACATATTCTTAACCAATTAAGGTTTTTAACCAATCTTGTGCATCCAATAGGTGTGTTTGTGTCATTGGACGAACATTTAGGTCATTTTCATCCTTCCCGGGCTTATTCTTGTCCAATTAACGTTTTTAAGCAATCTTGTGCATGCAATAAGTTTATTTGTGTCGTTGGATTAACACTTAGATCATTTTCGTCCTCACTAGATTTATTTCTAATCAATTAGGGTTTTTAACCAATCTTGTGTATCCAACAGGAGAGTTTGTGTCATTGGACGAGCATTTAGGTCATTTTGCGTCCTCCTTAGGCTTATTCTTGTCCAATTAGCGTTTTTAAGCAATCTTATGCATCCAAGAAATTCATTTGTGTCGTTGGTTTAATATTTGGGTTTTTAACCAATCTTGTGCATCCAATAAATTCATTTGTGTATTTGTATGAAAATTTAGGTCATTTTCATCCACCCTATGCTTATTCTTGTCCAATTAGGGTTTTTAAGCAATCTTGTGCATCCAATAAGTTCATTTGTGTCGTTAGATGAATATTGAGGTCATTTTCGTCCTCCCTAGAGTTATTCTTAACCAATTAGGGTTTTTAACCAATCTTGTGCATCCAATTGGTGAGTTTGTGTCATTGGATGAACATTTAGGTCATTTTCGTCCTCCCAAGTCATATTCTTGTCCAATGAGGGTTTATAACCAATATTGTGCATTCAATAGGTGTGTATCTATCATTGGATGAAGATTTAGGTCATTTTCGTCCTTCCTAAACTTATTCTTAACCAATTAGGGTTTTTAACCAGTCTTGTGCATCCCATAGGTGTGTTTGTGTAATTGGATGAACATTTAGCTCATTTTTGTCCTCTCTAGTCTTGTTCTTGTCCAATTACGGTTTTTAAACAATCTTGTGCATCCAACAGGTGAGTTTGTGTCATTGGATGAACATTTTGGTCATTTTCGTCCACCCTATGCTTATTCTTGTCCAATTAGGGTTTTTAAGCAATCTTATGCATCCAATAAGTTCATTTGAGTCATTGGATGAACATTTAGGTCATTTTCGTCCTCCCTAGACTTATTCTTAACCAATTAAGGTTTTTAACCAATCTTGTGCATCCAAAAAATGTGTCTCTGTCATTGGACGAACATTTAGGTCAGTTTCGTCCTTCCTAGGCTTATTCTTGTCCAATTAAGGTTTTTAAGCAATCTTATGCATGCAATAAGTTCATTTGTGTCGTTGGATTAACACTTAGATCATTTTCGTCCCTCCTAGGTTTATTTCTAATCAATTAGGGTTTTAACCAATCTTGTGCATCCAACATGTGTGTTTGTGTCATTGGAAGAGCATTTAGGTCATTTTGCGTCCTCCCTAGGCTTATTCTTGTCCAATTATCGTTTTTAAGCAATCTTGTGCATCCAAGAAGTTCAATTGTGTCGTTGGATTAACATTTGTGTTATTTTCGTCCTCCTAAGTCTTATTCTTGTCCAATTAGGCTTTTTAACCAATCTTGTGCATCCATTAAGTTCATTTGTGTGATTGTATGAACATTTAGGTCATTTTCATCCACGCTATGCTTATTCTTGTCCAAATAGGGTTTTTAAGCAATCTTGTGCATCCAATAAGTTCATTTGTGTCGTCGGATGAATATTTAGGTCATTTTCGTCCTCCCTAGACTTATTCTTAATCAATTAGGGTTTTTAACCAATCTTGTGCATCCAATAGGTGAGTTTGTGTCATTGGATGAACATTTAGGTCATTTTCGTCCTCCCAAGTCTTATTCTTGTCCAATTAGGGTTTATAACCAATATTGTGCATTCAATAGGTGTGTATGTATCATTCGATGAAAATTTATGTTATTTTCATCCATATGTAGCTTATTCTTAACCAATTAGGGTTTTTTACCAATCTTGTGCATTTAATAGGTGAGTTTGTGTAATTGGATGAACATTTATGTCATTTTTGTCCTCCCAAGTCTTATTCTTGTCCAATTACGGTTATTAACCGATCTTGTGCATCCAACAGGTGCGTTTGTGTTATTGTATGAACATTTAGGTGTGTTTGTGTCATTGGATGAACATTTAGGTGATTTTCATCCACCCGATGCTTATATCTGTCCAATTAGGGTTTTTAAGCAATGTTGTGCATCGAATAAGTTCATTTGTGTCGTTGGACGAGCATTTAGGTCATTTTCGTCCTCCCTAGTCTTATTCTTAACCATCTAGGGTTTTTAACCAATCTTGTGCATCCAATAGGTGTGTTTGTGTCATTGGACGAACATTTAGGTCATATTCATCCTTCCTAGGCTTATTCTTGTCCAATTAAGGTTTTTAAGCAATCTAGTGCATCCAATAAATTCATTTGTGTCGTTGGATTAACATTTAGATCATTTTCGTCCTCCCAAGGTTTATTCTTAATTAATTAGGGTTTTTAACCAATCTTGTGCATGCAACAGGTGTGTTTGTGTAATACGACGAGGATTTAGGTCATTTCCGTCCTCCCAAGGCTTATTCTAATCCAATTAAGGTTTTTAAGCAGTCTTATGCATCCAATAAGTTCATTTGTGTCGTTGGATGAATATTTAGGTCATTTTCGTCCTCCCTAGACTTATTCTTAACCAAATAAGGTTTTTAACCAATCTTGTGCTTCCAAAAGGTGTGTTTCTATCATTGGATGAACATTCAGGTCATTTTCGTGCTCCCTAGACTTATTTTTATCCAATTAGGGTTTTTAACCAATCTTGTGCATCCAATAGGCGTGTTTGTGTCATTAGACGAACATTTAGGTCATTTTTGTCCTTCCTAGGCTTATTCTTGTCCAATTCAGGTTTTTAAGCAATCTTGTTCATCCAATAAGTTCATTTGTGTCGTTGGATTAACATTTGGATCATTTTCGTCCTCCCTAGGTTTATTCTTAATCAATTAGGGTTTTAAACCAATCTTGTGCATCCAACAAGTGCGTTTGTGTCACTATATGAACATTTAGGTCATTTTCGTCCTCCTTAGGCTTATTCTTGTCCAATTAGGGTTTTTAACCAATCTTGTGCATCCAATTGGTGAGTTTGTGTCATTGGATGAACATTTAGGGCATTTTCGTCCTCCCAAGTCATATTCTTGTCCAATTAGGGTTTATAACCAATATTGTGCATTCAATAGGTGTGTATGTATCATTGGATGAAGATTTAGGTCATTTTCGTCCTTCCTAAGCTTATTCTTAACCAATTAGGGTTTTTAACCAATCTTGTGCATCTCATAGGTGCGTTTGTGTAATTGGATGAACATTTAGGTCATTTTTGTCCTCCCTAGTCTTGTTCTTGTCCAATTACGATATTTAACCAATCTTGTGCATCCAACAGGTGCGTTTGTGTCTTTGTATGAACATTTAGGTGTGTTTGAGTCATTGGATGAACATTTAGGTCATTTTCATCCACCCTATGCTTATTCTTGTCCAATTAGGGTTTTTAAGCAATCTTTTGCATCCAATAAGTTCATTTGTGTCATTGGATGAACATTTAGGTCAATTTCGTCCTACTTAGACTTATTTTAACCAATTAGGGTTGTTAACCAATCTTGTGCATCCAATAGGTGTGTTTGTTGTAGGAAATATATGACTTCTAATGTAAGAAATATGTATATGACAGTCCAATGAACAATCCACAAGAATGCCAAATAGTTTAACAAAATACCAATTTGTTAAACAGATTATCAAACAAGGTCCTAAATAATTGATTCTCGGAGAAGGTTCACAATTACATGTATTGTCCAATTGATAATGCAACAAAACATTGAAGTAGAAGATAAGGGATAGGAGAGTGATAGTCAGATATTTATCCTGGTTGGGTCGTGTGTAAGACAACCTACATCCAGTCCCAAGATCAAACTGATCATAGCCTTTTTCACTAGAATCTTCTATAGAACATTTTACAGATTTTCCAGCTAGCACCTAGCCTATCTATCTAACGATCTTGATTCTAACATACATCCATCGCATCCCTTGAGTTATTCCGGTAAACTCACACAAGATCGCAATGAGGTTCCTTCTTGATGATCACAAGCATCAACGAACGGTAACCACCAATTTATCTACTGGATTTTTACACAGTTTGGTTTCAATGTAGTTTTACAGAGATTTACAACAAAGAAGATCAAACGATCTTTCTAGAAAAAGCGATTTGATCACACAATGATGTTCAAACTATAAGTGTTTGCCAAGTGGTTTAGTTTTCTCAAAGTATTGTGTGTATCAAAATTTCAAAGGTCTCAAAAGTTCTGGTTCTGAAAAAATTTCAATTATGTGTGTTATCTATGAGTTATTTGAAAAACAGATTTGAGACAGTTTTTATATGTTTCAGCAAAAACACATATAAATTGATTTGTCAATCGATTTTATAAAGTGCTGAAACACTCCAATCGATTTGCCAATCGATGCTCGTGTTTCTTGTTTTTCTTGAATCTTGAAAACATATGCATCAATCGATTTGGCAATCGATTGGTTTAATTCACAAATCAGAAAACTGAGACAAGTTCATATCAGCATTGATTGAGTAATCGATTTCGAATGTTTTGTTCAAACAACGAGATCAAAACAATCAATTTCACAATCGAATGATAATTCATCATAATCGATTTGGCAATTGTTATGTAACTAAAAACAATTACTCCAATCGATGTGTCAATCGATTGGACTAATCACAGGGACTCCATAAAATTGCACTAATCAATTCGTCAATCAATTTGCGTTGTCCTAGTAGCTCAACTGTTTAATTCTAATCGATTTACCAATCGATTTGAATTGATTCAGGGACTTAGCTATTTTGAAAACATTGATTTTCAAATCGACTAGGAACTTGGTTTCTGATATATGATTCAACATTTTAAAAACACAATCGATTTGTCAATCGATTAGTATATGTCTTGCAAGTCAAGAAACAAAATTCAATTGATGTCTCAATCGATTAGATTTGTCACAGAGCTTCTGACTTAGAAAACACTTTCACCCAATCGATTTGCCAATCGATTTGGTTTAGAAATGGTTGTCTCTATGTCTCACACAATCGATTCATCAATTGATGTTCCAATCGATTGGTATGTTATAGTGATAAAGTCTGATCAAATTAAGCTCGAAATCGATTAGACAATTGAGTTGCAAGGATTTGGCTTGCCCCTGTAACTCACACAATCGATTTCTCCATTGATTCTTGAATCGATTGTCCAATCGATTGCGTTGCACCCAAAGTTCATGTTTCACTGAGATCCTTCACAGACTCGATTTATCAATCGATTGGATTAGTGATAACTTTACTTCTGAGTCAATCAATCGATTGCCCAATAGATGTATCAATTGATTAGTCAATCAATTTGGTTACTTTGTTCAAATTTAAAAACACATTTTAATCTTGGCAAAACTTATGCATGAACTCATATATGATAAGTCTAAAACCTAATAAACACAATTACTAATGACACTTAAGCATAGTTGACTTTGTCCAGCACAAGCTTCACTTTATTCCTGATTCCTTGCGTTCCAAGCTTTGTGTCCATATGTTTAGTGTGTGTGTGTTTCTACCTGAAATGTAACTTGATTCAAACAGTTAGCTTAATCACAAGACATTGTATGTTTGTTAATTATGTCAAAACCATAATCAGGGGGACTTATGTCCAACAATCTCCCCCTTTTTGCATAAGTAACAAACATACAAGTTTAACTTGAGTTTGACATTTCAACATATATCAGAATAATTAAAAGCTCCCCCTGAGTTTTTGCATGCATGAATCATTTAAATGCAACAACATAAAACACATGCAAAACATCAGAGTAAAATAGTACTATGATTGCTACAATAATATCAAAGCTATACGTTTCATTTCAGTAACATAGTATCAGAGCTACAAACAATATCAGAGTTATAATGTTATAAAAAATATCAACAGCAGTCATACTATAAAAATCATTTGCAGCTGTATGGCATGTGATTAGCAACAACAATTAGCGCATACTGGTATTAGAGCATATTAGAGCTAACACATGCAGATAAAAAAAATCAGAGCAAGAATGACAATGACTGTTGATGGTATCTAAGATATCAGCATGGTTCAGAAATGATGAATATTAGCATCATAAACACAGGAAACACAAGTTTAAATTTGTACATTTTCTCCCCCTTTGTTATTGCATGCAAAAAGGCATAACAAAGCAAAAAGAAAAAAACAAAGAGAATATAGGGAAAAAAAATGATATTCATATAAACTGGGCGGATACAAGGCAATACAAAAAAAGATACATAACAACATAGAACCAAAACACCTACACTCCTAAACTGGGCTGTTCCTCATTATTATCTAAGGAAGAGGTAGAGACCATTGTATTATCCTCAACAGGTGTCTCCTCAACATGAGGTGCATGACTAGCTAGGGGTGTGGGGGAAGGTTCACCAGTTGCTTGTCGGCCGATATCAGCAATGTCGCTGAAAGACAGTTTGAGGCCGAGGTGATCTTGTATTGCCGCGACGTCCTGTGCGACTGAATGCAGATCCTCCTAAAGCTTTATTAAAGCTGCTTCTATCCTTGCATTTGCAGCTTCAACTCTAGCATTGTGAGCTGCTTGAGTTTCCATAAACTCCTGCAGCTTTGCTAAAACCTGAGATGGTACTCCATTCTGTTCAGCTGGTTGTTCCATAGCAGGCTGAGCTGGTTCAGTAGTAGACTGAGGGCGTGTCCAGATCCCGTGCACCCTCTTCAATTGCATCTGATTCATAATTGATTCACCAAACGTGTGGGTGATTTTGGAGCATTCTTCTTTTACCAAAGAGATTCTAAAATGCTTTAGAACCCTTGTGATAAGTTGGGGGTAGGGAAGCACCAGTTTTCCCTATGCAGCTTCCTGTATATTTTTGAGCACAATCCAAGCCCAGCTCATCTTGAGCTATTTGCACAGTCCCCACTGTAGAAGAATGTCCAACTTTTTGACAACTGCATGATTTCCGGAGCGTGGAACTAGCATCCGGGTGAGTGCGCACATCAGCATACGTTCTTGAACCTTCATCTGGTCGATTGGTAGTGCAACAGATTCCACAAAACCTTCTACCATCAGTTCCTGTACTGTTGTGTGTCTGTCGACGGAAGGGCAGTCCAGAAAGAGTTGAGAATTCCTCAAAAGACATTGAAATTCTCTTTCCTTTGACTTCAGCCTTGAAGCCATCATCAGTAAGCTTGAATGAAGAGTAAAAAGCTCTAATGAGCTTAGGATAAGTATCAAGAGATGAAGACATAAAAGGTTCCAGACCATGAAATCTCAAATGGTTCTGGAAGGTGAAACCATCAGCATCAAAGTATGTGAAATCCATAGTCCTAGCCTCATGGATTTTCCTGTTGAGAAACGCAGCTGGTTTCTCGATGTTTGCATCTGGTTTATCTTTTTGAGGTGGAGCTTGTTTAGGCTGAGGAGAAGGAGCAGATTTCTTCTTTTTAGGAGGTGGAGTCTTCATTGCGTCAGCCATGAGTTTCTCTGTAGGAGGCTCCTTCGTCTTCTTAGCCTTTCCTTAGTCTACAGCAATGGCTTTGCCCTTGTCTTTGGCAAGAATTTTGTGAGTAGGAATGGATACACGTTTAGAAGTTGGTGGGGAAGAGGGAGTTCTTCCACTAGAAGAAGATGAAATAGAGGGAGATGGAGTTCAGGAGTTAACTTGCTTTACACGGGCCATTTTTGAGAAATATGAGATTTTGATATAAAGAAGGGTATCAAAGTGGTTTAGGAGATGAAACTTGGTAGAATAGGCAGAGACTTGGTGAGAAAATTCTGAAAAATATGTGAAGTAATCGATTGAGGGTTTAAGCAGGGTTTATATAGAACTGTTCACAATCGATTTCCAAATCGATTGTTTTAAGTCTGTAGACAGGTCAATCGATTGCCTAATCGATTGGGTTACCGTTGCTGGGGAAGTGAAATCGATTGATCCATAATTACCTTTCAACGGCTAGTAAAAAACTGGCAACGGTAATATTGTCAATCGATTGCCTTTATTTACTCAATCGATTTCCATATCAGCGCAAACAGTTTCTCATATCAGTTCAAAAACCTGTTAATCTCAGCATCGATGTCCTAATTGATTCATCGGGAAGAAGATGGATTCAAAATCGATTGCATAATCGATTTCGGGATTGAATTTTGGAAGATTTTCTCAATGTTGAAGTCTGGGACCAAACTAATCGATTACCAAAGCGATTCTTTAAACAGAAGGAATCGATTTCTTAATCGATTGGATTTAGGAATAGAATAGCACAGACAGATACAGAGATCCTGAAAATCAATTTACCAATCGATTTCGGGTTGTCTAATTTGTCAAATTAGACACTGTGCTTCATCAATCGATTTTCCAATCGATTTCATAAAGGACATTTCCTGTTAAACCACAGGATAATCGATTTTCCAATCGATTGGGCACCTGTATCAGATTTCATTCTGATCAACTATTCCTAGTTTCATCCTAATATGAAGGAAATTTTCTTTGGGTAAAGCTTTGGTAAATATGTCAGCCAACTGATCAACTGTATTGACATATTCAAGCTTTATGTTCCCATTTTGAAATTGATCCCTTATGAAGTGATGCCTTATTTCTATATGCTTAGTCCTAGAATGCATGACAGGGTTCTTGGTAATACAAATAGCACTTGTATTATCACACATGATAGGTACAGTCCCTAAGTCAACACCAAAATCGCATAGGTGTTGTTTCATCCATAGGATTTGTGCACAACAGCTCCCAACTGCAATGTACTCAGCCTCAGCTGTGGATAAAGCTATGCTAGTTTGCTTCTTGTTGTACCAAGACGCAAGAGAGTTACCTAGCAAATGACAAGTATCTGAGGTGTTTTTCCTATCTAGTTTGCATCCTGCAAAGTCTGAATCGAGAACCCAACTAAAGTATAGGTAGATCCCTTAGAATACCACAGTCCTAGGTTTCTAGATCCTATGAGGTATCTAAATATCCTCTTCAATGCACTAAGGTGAGACTCTTTTGGATTGGACTAAAATCTAGCACACATGCAGACACTAAACATAATGTCAGGTCTGCTAGATGTTAGGTAGAGTAAGGATCCTATCATACCTCTATACCTTGTGACATCTATAGGTTTACCTATCTAAGTGACATGCTTGGCTCATGGGAGTATCAATGGACTTATAATTTTCAAAGCTAAATTTCTTTATCAAATCATTGCAATATTTTGTTTGGCTAATGAAAATTCCATGCTTGCTTTGGTTAATTTGAAATCCCAAGAAACAGGATAGTTCTCTCATTATTGACATTTCAAATTTACCTTTCATTAAATTTTCAAAATCTTTGCATAGCTTATTATTTGTTGATCCAAAGATTATGTCATCAACATAAACTTGGACCAGCAATATGTCATTTCCATTAGTTTTCTATAAAAAGAGTCTTGTCAACATTTCCTCTTACAAAGTTTTGTTGAATCAAAAAAGTTTGAGCTTCTCATACCAAGCTCTTGGAGCTTGTTTCAACCCATAGAGGGCCTTTGTCAGCTTATACACATGATTAGGAAAATCAGGATTATCAAAACCAGGTGTTTGGCTAACAAACACTTCCTCTTGGATGTCACCATTGAGAAAGGCACTTTTCACATCCATTTGATAAAGTTTGAAGTTCATAATACAAGTAAATGCCAATAGGATTCTAATGGCTTCTAGTCTCGCTACTGGGGCATAGGTTTCATCATAGTCTATCCCTTCTTCTTGGTTATACCCCTTGGCCACTAGCCTAGCTTTGTTCCTAGTGATGACTCCATTTTCATCCATTTTATTTCTAAACACCCACCTGGTTCCTAAAATCTGTTTATTGGCTGGTTTGGGAACTAGGATCCACACATTGTTTCTCTCAAACTGGTTTAGCTCCTCTTGCATAACAATGATCCACTCATAATCTAATAGAGCTTCCTTCACATTTTTGGGTTCTATTTGGGAAACAAAGGCTGTATAGTTGCAGAACTGTCTAAGGTTCTTCCTAGTTGTCACTCCTTTTGAGATATCTCCTATGATGTTGTCTATAGGATGGTTTCTATTGAACTTCCATTCCCTAGGTAGATCATCTAACCTAATATGTTCAAAACAGTCCAAGTTGGTTGGGGGTTCAGGTTCAGTAGTTTCTAATGGTTCGGATTCTACAACTTCATCCAAAGAAGTATCGACTAAAGAAGAAGTCTTGTTCAGATTTTCAGTAAATAGTTCATCAAATTTTACATGAACAGACTCTTCTATGGTTTTAGTTCTTTTGTTGTAGATTCTATAGGCCTTACTAGTTTGGGAATACCCTAGAAAGATACCTTCATCAGCTTTAGAGTCAAACTAACCTAGATGTTCTTTGCCATTGTTTAAAACAAAGCATTTACATCCAAAGACCCTAAAGGTGAGATATTTGGTTTCCTACCCTTGTATAACTCATAAGGAGTTTTTCTGAGGATTGGCCTAATCAAAACCCTATTGACTACATGTGTGGCTGTATTGATAGCATCAGCTCAAAAGTATTTAGGCAGGTTAGAGTCTTTGAGCATAGTCCTAGCTAACTCTTCCAAAGACCTATTTTTCCTTTCAACAACCCCATTTTGCTGAGGGGTTCAAGGGGCTGAGTATAGATGATGGATTCCATTCTGTTCACAATAAGTTTTAAAAGAGTCATTTTGGAATTCACCTCCATGATCACTTTTAATTGAGACAATTTTCTGATTATTCTCATTTTGAACTAAAGCAGCAAAGGTTTTAAAAATTGAGAATGTCTCACTCTTGTGAGTCAGAAAATATGTCCATGTGAATCTAGAATAATCATCAATCAATAGAAATCCATAAAGGTTACCACCAAAACTCTTCACTTGGGAAGGACCGAAAAGGTCCATGTGAATTAACTGTAAAACCTTAGTGGTTTTAACTGAATCTATAGGGGGAAAAGAAGTCTTAACAAGTTAGCTCTTCTCACAGGAGTCACACAGCCTATCTTTAGTAAACTTCCTATTTGGGAGTCCTATAACAAGCTGCTTACTAACTAGCCTATTCAAATGATCTATATGAATATGTGCAACACGTTTATGCCACAGCCAATTCTCATCAGCATTTGATAACAAACAACATACAGAATCAGCAGGTAATGCAATAAAATCTAACATATAAATGTTATTGATTCTATTACAGACAAAATTTCATACCTTCATCCTCCTTATGCTCTATTATGCAGGATTGAGAAGTAAAGTGTACCTTAAAGCCTTTGTCACATAACTGGCTGATACTCAGCAAGTTATGTGTGAGTCCTTCTACATACAAAACATCTTTGATAACTGCAGTTGACTCATTACCTATATCTCCACTGCCACAGATTTTGCCTTTATTATTATCATCGTATTTGATGTAGCCACCTTCCTTTAAGCTTAGAGACAAAAACTTAGTTTTGTCCCCTGTCATGTGCTTGGAGCACCCACTATCTAAATACCAGAAGTGAGTCCTAGATGCCAAGCACACCTGCAAAAAGAAATTAACGTTTGGATTCAGGTACCCAATTTAAATTGGGTCCTGGGGGGTCAGCTACTAACTTTGGTGTCTTGACCTTCCAAATTTGTTTACACCCTTTGTAGGCAAGTGTTTTAAATTTGCAATTGTACACAAAATGTCCTTTTAGGCAACATAAATGACATATGACAATAGAGGAGGCATACTGTTTTGGTTTAGTAAAGACACTATGCATATGACTAGATCTACCATACTTCTGGTTATGTTTAACATTCCTATATCCAATTCCATGTTTATTGTGATTCGGTTTAACATGCATATTTGGTTTATAGCCTAGTCCAAATTTCTCATTGAAATTCCTTTGATTACCAAGAAGCATGTCTAACTGGTTTTTACTACTGTTAAACTTCTCTAGATCACTATGCAATGCATGAGTTTCCTTTTTCAGATTTTCATTTATGTTCTGAAGGGACTCATGCTCAAGTTTAATCTCATCATACAACATGCATTTCTCTTCTAATAACTTCTTAGTACTAATCAGCTGTTTAATAGTACTAACATACTCATCATGTAGTTCACTAAATGCATTTTGTAACTCATCATATGAAGGATCAGATGAGCTTACCTCACTTTCTGAATCTGAGTCTGTTTTAGCCATGAGACATAGATTTGGTTGTTCTTCTTCGGAAGATGAAGAGGATTCGTTGTCATTATCGTTCCATGCAACATAAGCTTTTCTGGATTTTGGAGCTGGTTCCTTGCCTTTGTTCTTTGCAGTTCTATTTTTGCTTTGCAATTTGTAACAATCAGACTTTATGTGGTCTGTTTTTCCACACTCATAACATGTTATGGTCTTGGTTTCATTTGTCTTAGAACTTGCTGGTTTTCTGAACTTGTTATCTTTCTTATTCAGAAATTTTTTGAACTTTTTGATAAGTAAACCAATCTCTGATTCTTCATTAGTTTCACTGCTTGACTCATCCGAGCAGCTTTCTTGTTCAGCTTTTGATTGGTGTGTTTGGACTTTCAAAGACAACCCTTTCCTTTTTCTGTCAACTTGCTCGGTTTTCCCAAAGAGAGTAGTGATTGACCTTGATCCGAGATTCTTTGACTCTGCTATGGCAGTAATCTTCGGTTGCCATTCTCGAGTCAGACATCTCATTATTTTGCTTATCTACTGATCGCTTTCAATCTCCTTTCCAAGTTCATGCAAGTTGTTGACTATATGTGTGAATCTGGTCTGCATGTCATTGATGGATTCTTCTTTCTTCATATTGAATAATTCAAACTTGTGCATCAATGTGTTTATCCTAGCTCTCTTAACATCAGTGGTACCTTCATGAGTTTGCTGCAAGGTATCCCACATCTCTTTTGCGGATTTACAATTTGACACCCTGAAAAATTCATCATGACTCAAAGCAGATTCAGACCAGTCAGATTTAGGTTTCAATATAGCAGATTCACAAGTACCAGCTAAGGTTGGCACAAAAGGTCCATTTTCAACAACATCAAGAATATCAATTCCACTAGCTTCAAGAAAAATTAACATACGTTGTTTCAAGTACATATAGGCTGCACCATTAAAAGCAGGGGGCCTTGCAAGTGAAGCACCTTCACCTAAGAATTCTACATAAGTCATGACTTATATGAGAGTTTTCTCTAAAACAAGTACAGGCTCTAATACCAATTGTAGGAAATATATGACTTCTAATGCAAGAAATATGCATATGACAATCAAATGAACAATTCACAAGAATGCCAAACAGTTTACCAAAATACTAATTTATTAAACAGATTATCAAACAAGGTCCCAAAGAATTGATTCTCGGAGAAGGTTCACAATTACATGTATTTTCCAATTAATAATACAACAAACACAGTAATTGTTCAACAAATCAATCTAGATACAATCATGTAAATTTAATCTTTCAAGCAATATCAAACAGAACATGTATCAATATTAATCAACCAAACAATGAAGTAAAAGATAAGGGATAGGAGAGTGATACTCAGATATTTATCCTGGTTCGGTCATTTGTAAGACAACCTACATCCAGTCCCAAGATCAACTTGATCTTAGCCATTTTCACTAGAATCTTCTATAAAACGTTTTACAGATTTTCCAGCTAGCACCTAGCCGATCTATCCTACTATCTTGATTCTAACATACATCCATCGCATCCCTTGAGTTATTCCGGTAAACTCACACAAGATCGCAATAAGGTTCCTTCTTGATGATCACAAGCATCAACGAACGGTAACCACCAGTTTATCTATTGGATTTTTACACAGTTTGGTTTCAATGTAGTTTTATAGAGATTTACAACAAAGAAGATCAAAAGATCTTTCTAGCAAAAGCGACTTGATCAAACAATGATGTTCAAACTATAAGTGTTTGCCAACTGGTTTAGTTTTCTCAAAGTATTGTGTGTATCAAAAGTTCAAAGGCCTCAAAAGTTCTGGTTCTGAAAAAATTTCAATTCTGTGTGTTATCTATGAGTTATTTGAAAAACAGATTTGAGACAGTTTTTATATATTTCAGCAAAAACACATATAAATCGATTTGTCAATCGATTTTATAAAGTGCTGAAACACTCCAATCGATTTGCCAATCGATGCTCGTGTTTCTTGTTTTTCTTGAATCTTGAAAACATATGCATCAATCGATTTGGCAATCGATTGGTTTAATTCATAAATCAGAACACTGAGACAAGTTCATATCAGCATTGATTGAGTAATCGATTTCGAATGTTTTGTTCAAACAACGAGATCAAAACAATCAATTTCACAATCGACTGATAATTCATCATAATCGATTTGGCAATTGTTATGTAACTAAAAACAATTACTCCAATCGATGTGTCAATCGATTGGACTAATCACAGGGACTCCATAAAATTGCACTAATCAATTCGTCAATCAATTTGCGTTGTCCCAGTAGCTCAACTGTTTAATTCTAATCGATTTGAATTGATTCAAGGACTTAGCTATTTTGAAAACATTGATTTTCAAATCGACTAGGAACTTGGTTTCTGATATATGATTCAACATTTTAAAAACCCAATCGATTTGTCAATCGATTAGTATATGTCTTGCAAGTCAAGAAACAAAATTCAATTGATGTCTCAATCGATTAGATTTGTCACAGAGCTTCTAACTTAGAAAACACTTTCACCCAATCGATTTGCCAATCGATTTGGTTTAGAAATGGTTGTCTCTGTGTCTCACACAATCGATTCATCAATTGATGTTCCAATCGATTGTCCAATCGATTGGTATGTTATAATGGTAAAGTCTGATACAAATTAAGCTCGAAATTGATTAGACAATCGATTCGCAAGGATTTGGCTTGCCCCTGTAACTGACACAATCGATTGTGTTGCACCTAGAGTTCAAGTTTCACTGAGATCCTTCATAGAATCGATTTATCAATCGATTGGATTAGTGATAACTTTACTTCTGAGTCAATCAATCGATTGCCCAATATATGTATCAATTGATTAGTCAATCGATTTGGTTACTTGGTTCAAATTTAAAAACACATTTTAATCTCGGCAAAACTTATGCATGGACTCATATATGATAAGTCTAAAACCTAATAAACATAATCACTAATTACACTTAAGCATAGTTGACTTTGTCCAGCACATGCTTCACTTTATGCTTGATTCCTTGCGTTCCAAGCTTTGTGTCCATATGTTTAGTGTGTGTGTGTTTCTACCTGAAATTAACTTGATTCAAACAGTTAGCTTAATCACAAGACATTGTATGTTTGTTAATTATGTCAAAACCATAATTAGGGGGACTTATGTCCAACATTTGGGTCATTGGACGAACATTTAGGTCATTTTCGTCATTCCTAGTCTTATTCTTGTCCAATTAGGGTTTTTAACCAATCTTGTGCAACTAATAGGTGTGTTTGTGTCATTGTATGAACATTTAGATCACTTTCATCCACCCTATGCTTATTCGTGTCCAATTAGAGTTTTTAAGCAATCTTATGCATCCAATAAGTTCATTTATGTCATTGGATGAACATTTAGTTCATTTTCGTCCTCCCTAGACTTATTCTTAACCAATTAGGGTTTTTAACCAATCTTGTGCATCCGATAGGTGTGTTTCTGTCATTGGGTGAACATTTAGGTCATTTTCGTCCTCCCTAGACTTATTCTAAACCAATCAGGGTTTTTAAACAATCTTGTACATCCAATAGGTGTGTTTGTGTCATTGGACGAACATTTAGGTCATTTTCAGTCTTCCTAGGCTTATTCTTGTCCAATTAGCGTTCTTAACCAATCTTGTGCATCCAACAGGTGCGTTTGTGTCATCGTATAAACATTTAGGTGTGTTTGGGTCATTGAATGAACATTTATGTCATTTTCATCCACGTTATGCCTATTCTTGTCCAATTAGGGTTTTTATGCAATCTTATGCATCCAATAAGTTCATTTGTGTCGTTGGATAAACATTTAGGTCATTTTCGACCTCCCTAGATTTTATCTTAACCAATTAGGGTTTTTAACCAATCTTGTGCATCAAATAGGTGTGTTTCTGTCATAGGATGAACAATTAGGCCATTTCCGTCCTCCCTGCACTTATTCTTAACCAATTAGGGTTTTTAACCAATCTTGTGCATCCATTAGGTGTGTTTGTGTGATTGGACGAACATTTAGGTCATTTTCGTCCTTCCTAAGCTTATTCTTGTCCAATTAGGGTTTATAACCAATCTTGTGCATGCAAGAGATGTGTATGTATCATTGGATGAAGATTTAGTTTTTTTTAGTCCTCGCTAGCTTATTCTTATTCAATTAGGGTTTTAAACATATCTTGTGCATCCAACAGGTGCGTTTGTGTCATTGTATGAACATTTAGGTCATTTTCATCCTCCCTAGGCTTATTCTTGTCCAATTAGGGTTTTTAAGCAACGTCGTGCATCCAATAAGATCGTTTTTGTCGTTGGATTAAAATTTACGTCATTTTCGTCCTCCTTGGGCTTATTCTTAATCAATTAGGGTTTTTAACAAATCTTGTGCATCCAACAGGTGTGTTTGTGTAATTGTATGAACATTTAGGTCATTTTCGTCCTCCCTAGGCTTATTCTTGTCTAATTAGGGTGATGAAGCAACGTTGTGCATCCAATAAGTTCGTTTTTGTCGTTGGATTAACGTTTAGGTCATTTTCGTCCTCCGTAGGCTTATTCTTGTCCAATTAGGGTTTTTAAGTAATCTTGAGTATCAAATAAGTTCATTTGTGTCATTGGATTAATATTTAGGTCATTTTCGTTTCTTTAGGCTTAGTCTTGTCCATTTAGGGTTTTTAACCAATGTTGTGCAAAGAATAAGTGTGTTTCTGCCATTGGATTGACATTTAGGTCATTTTTGTCTTCCCTGGGCTTATTCTTGTCCAATTTGGGTTTTTAACCATTAATGGGCATCTAATAGGTGTGGTTGTGTCCTAGGATGAACATTTAGGGTTTTTAACCAATCTTGTGCATCCAATAGGTGTGTCTGTGTCGTTGGATGAACATTTAGGTCATTTTCCTCCTTCCTACTCTTATTCTTGTCCAATTAGGATTTTTTACCAATCTTGTGCAACCAATAAATGTGTTTGTGCCATTGGATAAACAATGAGGTCATTTTAGTCCTCCATAGGCTTATTCTTCTCCAATTAGGGTTTTTAACCAATCTTGTGCATCCAATAATGTGTTTGTGTTATTGGATGAATAATTAGGTCATTTTTGTCCTCCCAAGTCTTATTCTTGTCCAATTAAGGTTTATAACCAATCTTGTGCGTTCAATAGGTGTGTATCTGTCATTGGATGAAGATTTAGATCTTCTTCGTCCTACCTAGCTTATTCTTATTCAATTAGGGTTTAAAACCAATCTTGTGCATCCAATAGGTGCGTTTGTGTTATTGTATGAACATTTAGGTTATTTTCGTCCTCCCCAGGCTTATTCTTGTCCAATTAGGGTTTTTAAGCAAAGTCGTGCATCCAATAAGATCGTTTTTGTTGTTGGATTAATATTTAGGTCATTTTCGTCCTCCCTGGGCTTATTCTTAATCAATTAGGGTTTTTAACCAATCTTGTGCATCAAATAGGTGTGTTTCTGTCATAGGATGAACAATTAGGTCATTTTCGTCCTCCCTAGACTTATTCTTAACCAATTAGGGTTTTTAACCAATCTTGTGCATCCATTAGGTGTGTTTGTGTGATTGGACGAACATTTAGGTCATTTTCGTCCTTCCTAAGCTTATTCTTGTTCAATTAAAGTTTTTAAGCAATTTTGTACATCCAATAAGTTCATTTGTTTCGTATGATTAACATTTAGATCTTTTTCGTCCTCCCTAGGCTTATTATTATTCAATTAGGGTTTTAAACCAATCTTGTGCATCCAACAGGTGCGTTTGTGTCATTGTATGAACATTTAGGTCACTTTCGTCCTCCCTAGGCTTATTCTTATCCAATTAGGGTTTTAAAGCAACCACGTGCATCCAATAAGATCGTTTCTGTCGTTGGATTAACATTTAGGTCATTTTCGTCCTCCCTGGGTTTATTCTTAATCAATTAGGGTTTCGACCAATCTTGTGCATCCAACCGGTGCGTTTGTGTAATTGTAT
>JBBPBS010000912.1:631836-643410 GCA_037974835.1 Cicer judaicum
AGGTGCGTTTGTGTCATTGTATGAACATTTAGGTCATTTTCATCCTCCCTAGGCTTATTCTTGTCCAATTAGGGTTTTTAAGCAACGTCGTGCATCCAATAAGATCGTTTTTGTCGTTGGATTAAAATTTACGTCATTTTCGTCCTCCTTGGGCTTATTCTTAATCAATTAGGATTTTTAACAAATCTTGTGCATCCAACAGGTGTGTTTGTGTAATTGTATGAACATTTAGGTCATTTTCGTCCTCCCTAGGCTTATTCTTGTCTAATTAGGGTGATGAAGCAACGTTGTGCATCCAATAAGTTCGTTTTTGTCGTTGGATTAACGTTTAGGTCATTTTCGTCCTCCGTAGGCTGATTCTTGTCCAATTAGGGTTTTTAAATAATCTTGAGTATCAAATAAGTTCATTTGTGTCATTGGATTAATATTTAGGTCATTTTCGTTTCTTTAGGCTTAGTCTTGTCCATTTAGGGTTTTTAACCAATGTTGTGCCAAGAATAAGTGTGTTTCTGCCATTGGATTGACATTTAGGTCATTTTTGTCTTCCCTAGGCTTATTCTTGTCCTATTTGGGTATTTAACCATTAATGGGCATCTAATAGGTGTGGTTATGTCATAGGATGAACATTTAGGTCATTTTCGTCATCCCAAATCTTGTCCAATTAGGGTTTTTATCCAATCTTGTGCATCCAATAGGTGTGTTTGTGTCATTGGATGAACATTTAGGTCATTTTCGTCCTTCCTACTCTTATTCTTGTCCAAGACGTTCATTTGTGTCATTGGATAAACATTTTGTTCATTTTCGTCCTCCCAAGTCTTATTCATGTCCAATTAGGGTTTTTAACCAATCTTGCGCAACCAACAGGTGTGTTTGTGTCATTGGATGAATGTCCACGTCGTTGTCGGCCTCGCAAGTCTAATTCTTGTCCAATTAGAGTTTTTAACCAATCTTGCACAACCAATAGGTGTGTTTTTGTCAATGGATGAACATCTAGGTCATTTGTGTCCTCCCTAGGATTATTCTTGTCCAATTATGTTTTTTAAGCAATCTTGTGCATCCAATAAATTCATTTGTGTCGTTGGATTAACATTTAGGTGATTTTCGTCCTCCTTAGGCTTATTCTTAACCAATTAAGGTTTGTAACGAATCTTGTGTATCCAATAGTTGTCGGCCTCGCAACCAACAGGTGTGTTTGTGTCATTGGATGAATGTCCACGTCGTTGTCGGCCTCGCAAGTCTAATTCTTGTCCAATTAGAGTTTTTAACCAATCTTGCACAACCAATAGGTGTGTTTTTGTCAATGGATGAACATCTAGGTCATTTGTGTCCTCCCTAGGATTATTCTTGTCCAATTATGTTTTTTAAGCAATCTTGTGAATCCAATAAATTCATTTGTGTCGTTGGATTAACATTTAGGTGATTTTCGTCCTCCTTAGGCTTATTCTTAACCAATTAAGGTTTGTAACGAATCTTGTGTATCCAATAGTTGTGTTTGTGTCATACGACGAACATTTAGATCATTTTCGTCCTCCCTAGGCTTATTCTTGTCCAATTAGGGTCTTTCAGCAATCTTGAGTATCCAATAAGTTCATTTGTGTCATTGGATTAATATTTAGGTCATTTTCGTCTTCTTTAGGGTTAGTCTTGTCCAATTAGGGTTTTTAACCAATGTTGTGCAAACAATAAGTGTGTTTCTGCCATTAGATTGACGTTTAGATCATCTTCGTATTACCTAGGCTTATTCTTGTCTAAGTAGGGTTTTTAACCATTATTGGCCATCTAATAGGTGTGTTTGTGTACTTGGATGAACATTAGGTCATTTTCGTCATCCTAAATCGTGTCCAATTAGGGTTTTTAACCAATCTTGTGCATCCAATAGCTGTGTTTGTGTCATTGGATGAACATTTAGGTCTATTTCGTCCTCCGAAGTCTTATTCTTGTCCAATTAGGGTTTATAACCAATCTTGTGCATTCAATAGGTGTCTATGTAACATTGGATGAAGATTTAGATCATTTTCGTCATCCTAAATCTTGTCCAATTAGGGTTTTTAACCAATCTTGTGCATCCAATAGTTGTGTTTGGGTCATTGGATGAACATTTAGGTCAATTTTGTCATCCCTAGGCGTATTATTGTCGAATATGGTTTTTAATCAATCTTGTGAATCCAATAGGTGCGTTTGTGTCATTGTATGAACATTTAGGTCACGTTCGTCCTCCCTAGGCTTATTCTTATCCAATTAGGGTTTTAAAGCAACCACGTGCATCCAATAAGATCGTTTCTGTCGTTGGATTAACATTTAGGTCATTTTCGTCCTCCCTGGGTTTATTCTTAATCAATTAGGGTTTCGACCAATCTTGTGCATCCAACCGGTGCGTTTGTGTAATTGTATGAACATTTAGGTCATTTTCGTCTTCCCTAGGCTTATTCTTGTCTAATTAGGGTTAAGAAGCAACGTTGTGCATCCAATAAGTTCATTTTTGTCGTTGGATTAACATTTAGGTCATCTTTGTCTAATTAGGGTTTTTAAGTAATCTTGAGTATCAAATAAGTTCATTTGTGTCATTGGATTAATATTTAGGTCATTTTCGTTTCTTTAGGCTTAGTCTAGTCCGATTAGGGTTTTTAACCAATGTTATGCCAACAATAAGTGTGTTTCAACCATTGGATTGTCATTTAAGTCATTTTCGTCTTCCCTAGGGTTATTCTTGTCCAATTTGGGTTTTTAACCATTATTGGGCATCTAATAGGTGTGCTTGTGTCATAGGATGAATATTTAGGTCATTTTCGTCATCCCAAATCTTGTTCAATTAGGGTTTTTAACCAATCTTGTGCATCCAATAGGTGTGTTTGTGTCATTGGATGAACATTTAGGTCATTTTCGTCCTCCCAAGTCTTATTCTTGTCCAATTAGGGTTTATAACCAATCTTGTGCATTCAATAGATGTGTATGTATCATTGGATGAAGATTTAGTTTTTTTTAGTCCTCGCTAGCTTATTCTTATTCAATTAGGGTTTTAAACATATCTTGTGCATCCAACAGGTGCGTTTGTGTCATTGTATGAACATTTAGGTCATTTTCATCCTCCCTAGGCTTATTCTTGTCCAATTAGGGTTTTTAAGCAACGTCGTGCATCCAATAAGATCGTTTTTGTCGTTGGATTAAAATTTACGTCATTGTCGTCCTCCTTGGGCTTATTCTTAATCAATTAGGGTTTTTAACAAATCTTGTGCATCCAACAGGTCTGTTTGTGTAATTGTATGAACATTTAGGTCATTTTCGTCCTCCCCAGGCTTATTCTTGTCTAATTAGGGTGATGAAGCAACGTTGTGCATCCAATAAGTTCGTTTTTGTCGTTGGATTAACGTTTAGGTCATTTTCGTCCTCCGTAGGCTTATTCTTGTCCAATTAGGGTTTTTAAGTAATCTTGAGTATCAAATAAGTTCATTTGTGTCATTGGATTAATATTTAGGTCATTTTCGTTTCTTTAGGCTTAGTCTTGTCCATTTAGGGTTTTTAACCAATGTTGTGCCAAGAATAAGTGTGTTTCTGCCATTGGATTGACATTTACGTCATTTTTGTCTTCCCTAGGCTTATTCTTGTCCAATTTGGGTTTTTAACCATTAATGGGCATCTAATAGGTGTGGTTGTGTCATAGGATGAACATTTAGGTCATTTTCGTCATCCCAAATCTTGTCCAATTAGGATTTTTAACCAATCTTGTGCAACCAATAAATGTGTTTGTGCCATTGGATTAACAATGAGGTCATTTTCGTCCTCCATAGGCTTATTCTTCTCCAATTAGAGTTTTTAACCAATCTTGTGCATCCAATAGGTGTGTTTGTGTTATTGGATGATTATTTAGGTCATTTTTGTCCTCCCAAGTCTTATTCTTGTCCAATTAGGGTTTATAACCAATCTTGTGCGTTCAATAGGTGTGTATCTATCATTTTCGTCCTCCATAGACTTATTCTTCTCCAATTAGGGTTTTTAACCAATCTTGTGCATCCAATTGGTGTGTTTGTGTCATTGGATGAACATTTCAGTCAATTTTGTCCTTCCTGGGCTTATTATTGTCCAATAGGGTTTTTAACCAATCTTGTGAATCCAATAGGTGTGTTTGTGTCATTGGATAAACATTTAGGTCATTTTCGTCCTCCCAAGTCTTATTCTTGTCCAATTAGGGTTATTAAGCAACATTGTGCATCCAATAAGTTCGTTTTTGTCCTTGGATTAACATTTAGGTCATTTTCGTCGTCCCTAGGCTTATTCTTGTCCAATTAGGGTTTTTAAGCAATCTTGAGTATCCAATAAGTTCATTTGTGTCACTGGATTATTATTTAGGTCATTTTCGTCTTCTTAAGGCTTTGTCTTGTCCAATTAGGGTTTTTAACCATTATTGGGCATCTAATAGGTGTCTTTGTATAATTGGATGAACATTTAGGTCATTTTCGTCATCCTAAATCTTGTCCAATTAGGGTTTTTAACTAATCTTGTGCATCCGATAGTTGTGTTTGTGTCAATGGATGAACATTTAGGTCATTTTCGTCCTCCGAAGTCTTATTCTTGTCCAATTAGGGTTTATAACCAATCTTGTGCATTCAATAGGTGTGTATGTATCATTGGATGAAGATTTAGGTCATTTTCGTCCTTCTTAAGCTTATTCTTGTCCAATTAGGGTTTTTAACCAATCTTGTTCAACCAATAAGTGTGTTTGTGCCATTCGATTAACAATTAGGTCATTTTCGTACTCCCTAGGCTTATTCTTGTCCAATTAGGGTATTTAAGCAATCTTGTGCATCCAAGAAGATCATTTGTGTCATTGGATAAACATTAGGTCATTTTCGTCCTCTCAAGTCTTATTAGGGTTTTTAACAAATCTTGTGCATCCAATAGCTGTGTTTGTGTCATTGGACGAACATGTAGGTCATTTTCGTCCTCCCTAGACTTATTTTTTTCCAAATAGGGTTTTTAATCAATCTTGTGCATCCAATAAGTTCATTTGTGTCGTTTTTGTTGTTGGATGAACATTTAGGTCATTTTCGTTGGATTAACATTTTAACCAATCTTGTGCATCCAATAATTGTGTTTGTGTCATTGGACGAACATTTTGGTCTTTTTTGTCCTCCCTAGACTTATTTTTGTCCAAATAGGGTTTTTAAGCAATCTTGTGCATCCAATAAGTTCATTTGTGTCGTTGGATTAATATTTAGGTTATTTTCGTCCTTGCAAGTCTTATTTTGGTCCAATTAGGGATTTTAACCAATCTTGTGCAACCAATAGGTGTGTTTGTGTCATTGTACGAACATTTAGGTCATTTTTGTCCACCCTAGGCTTATTCTAGTCCAATTAGGGTTTTGAAGCAACGTTGTGCATCCAATAAGTACGTTTTTGTCGTTGGATTAACATTTTGGTCATTTTTGTCCTCCCTAGGCTTATTCTTGTCAAATTAGGGGTTTTAAGCAATCTTGTGCATCCAAAAAGTTCATTTGTGTCGTTGGATGAACATTTACGTCATTTTTGTCCTCCCTAGACTTATTCTTAACCAATTAGGAATTTTAACCAATCTTGTGCATCCAACAGGTGCGTTTGTGTCATTGTATGAACATTTTGGTCATTTTCGTCCTCTCTAGGCTTATTCTTGTCCAATTAGGGTTATTAAGCAACATAGTGCATCCAATAAGTTCGTTTTTGTCCTTGGATTAACATTTAGGTGATTTTCGTCCTCCCTAGGCTTATTCTTGTCCAATTAGGGTTTTTAAGCAATCTTGAGTATCCAATAAGTTCATTTGTTTCATTGGATTAATATTTAGGTCATTTTCGTCCTTCCTAAGCTTATTCTTGTCCAATTTAGGTTTTTAACCAATCTTGTGCATCCAATAGTTGTGTTTGTGTCATTGGACCAACATTTAGGTCATTTTTGTCCTCCCTAGACTTATTTTTGTCCAAATAGGGTTTTTAAGCAATCTTGTGCATCCAATAAGTTCATTTGTGTCGTTTTTGTCGTTGGATGAACATTTAGGTCATTGTCGTTGGATTAACATTTTAACCAATCTTGTGCATCCAATAGCTGTGTTTGTGTCATTGGATGAACATTTAGGTCATTTTCGTCCTCCCTAGACTTATTTTTGTCCAAATAGGGTTTTTAAGCAATCTTGTGCATCCAATAAGTTCAATTGTGTCGTTGGATTAATATTTAGGTTATTTTCGTCCTCACAAGTCTTATTTTGGTCCAATTAGGGATTTTAACTAATCTTGTGCAACCAATAGGTGTGTTAGTTTCATTGTACGAACATTTAGGTCCACCCTAGGCTTATTCTAGTCCAATTAGGGTTTTGAAGCAACGTTGTGCATCCAATATGTACGTTTTTCTCATTGGATTAACATTTAGGTCATTTTCGTCCTCCGTAGGCTTATTCTTGTCAAATTAGGGGTTTTAAGCAATCTTGTGCATCCAAAAAGTTCATTTGTTTCGTTGGATGAACATTTAGGTCATTTTTGTCCTCCCTAGACTTATTGTTAACCAATTAGGAATTTTAACAAATCTTGTGCATCCAATAGGTGTGTTTGTGTCATTGGACGAACATTGGGGTCATTTTCGTCCTTCCTAGACTTATTCTTGTGCAATTAATGTTTTTAAGCAATCTTGTGCATCCAATAAGTTCATTTTTGTCGTTGGATTAACATTTAGATCATTTTCATCCTCGCTAGGCTTATTCTTAATCAATTAGGGTTTTAAACCAATCTTATGCATCCAACAGGTGCGTTTAGTCATTGTATGAACATTCAGGTTATTTTCGTTCTCCCTAGGCTTATGCTTGTCGAATTTGTGTTTTTAAGCAACGTTGTGCATCCAATAAGATCATTTTTTTCGTTGAGTTAACATTTAGGTCATTTTCTTCCTCCATAAGCTTATTCTTAATCAATTAGGGTTTTTAACCAATCTTGTGCATCCAACAGGTGCGTTTGTGTCATTGTATGAATATTTTGGTCATTTTCGTCCTCTCTATGCTTATTCTTGTCCAATTAGGGTTATTAAGCAACATTGTGCATCAAATAAGTTCGTTTTTGTCCTTGGATTAAGATTTAGGTCATTTTCGTCGTCCCTAGGCTTATTGTTGTCCAATTAGGGTTTTTAACCATTATTGGGCATCTAATAGGTCATTTTCGTCCTTCCTAAGCTTATTCTTGTCCAAATAGGGTTTTTAACCAATCTTGTTCAACCAATAAGTGTGTTTGTGCCATTGGATTAACAATTAGGTTATTTTCGTCCTTTATAGACTTATTCTTCTCCAGTTAAGGTTTTTAACCAATCATGTGCATCCAATAGGTGTGTTTGTGTCATTGGATGAACATTTAGGTCAATTTCGTCCTCCCTAGGCTTATTATGGTCCAATAGGGTTTTTAACCAATCTTGTGCATCCAATAGGTGTGTTTGTGTCATTGGATAAACCTTTAGGTCATTTTTGTCTTCCCAAGTCTTATTCTTGTCCAATTAGGGTTTTTAACCAATCTTGTGCATCCAATAGGTGTGTTTGTGTCATTGGATGAATATATACGTCATTTTCGTCCTCCCATGTCTAATTCATGTCCAATTAGGGTTTTTAAGCAATCTTGTGCAACCAATAGGTGTGTTTGTGTCATTGGATAAACATTTAGGTCACTTTCGTCTTCTTTAGGGTTAGTATTGTCCAATTAGTGTTTTTAACCAATGTTGTGCAAACAATAAGTGTGTTTCTTCCATTGGATTGACATTTAGGTCATTTTTGTCTTCCCTAGGCTTATTCTTGTCTAATTAGGGTTTTTAACCATTATTGGGCATCTAATAGGTGTGTTTGTGTAATTGGAAACACATTTAGGTCATTTTCGTCACCTAAATCTTGTCCAATTAGGATTTTTAACCAATCTTGTGCATCCAATAGGTGTGTTTGTGTCATTGGATGAACATTTAGGTCATTTTCATCCTCCGAATTCTTATTCTTGTCCAATTAGGGTTTATAACCAATCATGTGCATTCAATAGGTGAGTATGTATCATTGGATGAAGATTTAGGTCATTTTCGTCCTTCCTAAGCTTATTCTTGTCCAATTAGGGTTTTTAACCAATCATGTTCAACCAATAAGTGTGTTTGTGCCATTCGATTAACAATTAAGTCATTTTCGTCCTCCGTAGGCTTATTCTTGTCCAATTAGGGTATTTAAGCAATCTTGTGCATCCAAGAAGTCATTTGTGTCATTGGATGAACATTTAGGTCATTTTTGTCCTCCCTAATCTTATTCTTGTCCAATTACGATTCTTAACCAATCTTGTGCAACCAATAAATGTGTTTGTGCCATTGGATAAACATTTAGGACATTTTCTTCCTCCCTAGGCTTATTCTTGTCTAATTAGGATTTTTAACCAATCTTGTGCATCCAATAAGTTCAGTTGTGTCGTTGGATTAACATTTAGGTCATTTTCGTCCTCCCTAGGCTTATTCTTAACCAATTAGGGTCTTTAACCAATCTTGTGCATCCAATAGGTGTGTTTGTGTTGTTGGACGAACATTTAGGTCATCTTCGTCCTCCCTAGGCTTATTCTTGTCCAATTAGGGTTTTTAAGCAATCTTGTGCAACCGTGTGCTTGTTCCATTGGAATAACAAGTAGGTCATTTACGTCATCCATAGGCTTATTCTTCTCCAATTAAGGTTTTTAACCAATCTTGTGAATCCAATAAGTGTGTTTGTGTCATTGTATGAAAGTTTAGGTCATTTTCATCCTTCCTAAGCTTATTTTTGTCCAATTAGGATTTTTAGCCAATCTTGTGCAACCAATCAGTGTCTTTGTGCCATTAGATTAACAATTTGGTCATTTTCGTCGTCCATAGGCTTATTCTTCTCCAATTACGATTTTTAACCAATCTTGTCCATCCAATAGGAGTGATTGTGTCATTGTACGAACATTTAGGTCATTTTTGTCCAGCCTAGGCTTATTCTAGTCCAATTAAGGTTTTTAAGAAACGATGTGCATCCAATTAGTACGTTTTTGTCGTTGGATTAACATTTAGGTCATTTTCGTCTTACCTAGGCTTATTCTTTTCCAATTAGGGTTTTTAAGCAATATTGTGCATCCAATAAGTTCATTTTTTTCGTTTCATAAACATTTACGTCGTTTTCGTCCTCCCTAGGCTTATTCTTGTCCACTTAGGGTTTTTAAGCAATCTTGTGCATCCAATTAGTACGTTTTTGTCGTTGGATTAACATTTAGGTCATTTTCGTCCTCCCTAGGCTTATTCTTGTCCAATTAGGGTTTTTAAGCAATCTTGTGCATCCAATAAGTTCATTTTTTTCGTTAAATGAACATTTAGGTCATTTTCGTCCTTCCTAGGCTTATTCTTGTCCACTTAGGGTTTTTAAGCAATCTTTTGCATCCAATAAGTTCATTTGTGTCGTTGGATTAACATTTAGGTCATTTTCGTCAACCCTAGGCTTATTCTTGTCCAATTAGGGTTTTTAACCTATATTGGGCATCCAATAGGTGTGTTTGTTTCATTGGATGAAAATATAGGTCATTTTCGTCCACTCAAGTCTTATTCTTGTCCAATTAGGTTTTTTAACCAATGTTGTGCATCCAATAGTTGTGTTTGTGTCATTGGATGAACATTTAGGTCATTTTTGTCCTCCCTAATCTTATTCTTGTCCAATTACGATTCTCAACCAATCTTGTGCAACCAATAAATGTGTTGGTGCCATTGGATAAACATTTAGGACATTTTCTTCCTCCCAAGTCTTGTTTTTGTCCAATTAGGGTTTTTAACGAATCTTGTGCATCCAAAACGTGTGCTTGGGTCATTGGATGAATATTTTGGTCATTCTCGTCCTCCCAAGTCTAATTCTTGTTCCATTAGGGTTTTTAACCAATCTTGTGCAACCAATAGGTGTGTTTGTTTTATTGGATGAATATTTAGGTCATTTTTGTCCACCCTAGGCTTATTCATGTTCAATTAGGGTTTTTAAGCAATCTTGTGCATCCAATAAGTTTATTTATGTTGTTGGATTAACATTTAGGTCATTTTCGTCCCCCTTAGGCTTATTCTTAACCAATAGTTGTGTTTGTGTCATTGGACGAACATTTAGATTATTTTTGTCCAATTAGGGTTTTTAAGCAATCTTGTACATCCAATAAGTTCATTTGTGTCGTTGGATTAATATTTAGGTTATTTTCGTCCTCCCAAGTCTACTTCTGGTCCAATTAGGGATTTTAACCAATCTTGTGAAACCTTAGGAGTGTTTGTGTCATTGTACGAACATTTAGGTCATTTTTGTCCACCCTTGGCTTATTCTATTCCAATTAGGGTTTTTAAGCAACGTTGTGCATCCAGTAGGATTTTTAACAAATCTTGTGCATCCCATAAGTTCATTTGTTTCGTTGGATTAACATTTAGGACATTTTTGTCCTCCCTAGGCTTATTCTTGTCCAATTAGGGGTTTTAAGAAATCTTTGGCATCCAATAAGTTTATTTTTTTTATCGGATGAACATTTAGGTCATTTTTGTCCTCCCTAGGCTTATTCTTGTCCAATTAAGGTTTTTAACAAATTTGTGCATCCAATAAGTTCATTTGTTTTGTTGGATTAACATTTAGGACATTTTCGTCCTCCCTAGGCTTATTCTTATCCAATTAGAATTTTTGACCATCCTTGTGCATCAGAGAGCTGTGTTTGTGTCATTGGATGAACATTGAGGATATTTTCGTCCTCCTTAGGCTTATTCTTGTCCAATTAGGGTTTTTAAGCAATCTTTTGCATCCAATAAGTTCATTTGTGTTATTGGATTAACATTTAGATCATTTTCGTTCTCCCTAGGCTTATTCTTGTCCAATTAGGGGTTTTAACCAATATTCAGCATCAAATTGGTGTGTTTGTGTCATCGGATGAACATTTATGTCATTTTCGTCCTCCCAAGTCTTATTGTTGTCTAATTAGGGTTTTTAACCAATCATGTGCATCCAATAGTTGTGTTTGTGTCACTGTCTGAACATTTAGGTCATTTTTGTCCTCGCTAATCTTATTCATGTCCAATTAGGATTTTTAACCAATCTTGGGCAACCAATAAATGTGTTTGTGCCATTGTATGAATATTTAGGTCATTTTGGTCATCCCATGTCTGATTCTTGTCCAATTAGGGTTTTTATACCAATTTTGGGCATCCAATAGGTGTGTTTGTGTCGTTGAATGAATATTTATGTCATTTTCGTCCTCCCTTGGCTTATTCTTAACCAATTAGGGTTTTTAACCAATCTTGTGCATCCAATAGGTGTGTTTGTGTCATTGGACGAACGTTTTGGTCATTTTTCATCATCCCAAGTCGTATTTTTGTCCAATTAGGGTTTTTAACCAATCTTGTGCATCCAATAGGTGTGTTGGTGTCATTGGATGAATATTTACGTCATTTTCGTCCTCCCAAGTAAAATTCTTGTCCAATTAGGGTTTTTATTCAATCTTGTGCAACCAATAGGTGTGTTTGTGTCATTGGATGAATATTTAGGACATTTTTGTCCTCCCTAGGCTTATTCTTGTCCAAATATTATTTTTAAG
>JBBPBS010000912.1:643420-708193 GCA_037974835.1 Cicer judaicum
AATCAAGATTGTGCATCCAATATATGTGTTTGTGTCATGGAATGAACATTACGGTCATTTTCATCCTCCCTAGGCTTATTCTTGTCCAATTAGGGTTTTTAAGCAATCTTTTGCATCCAATAAGTACATTTGTGTCGTTGGATTAACATTTAGGTCATTTTTGTCCACCCTAGGCTTATTCTTGTCCAAATAGAATGTTTAACCAATCTTGTGAATCCAATAGGTGTGTTTGTGTCATTGGACGAACATTTAGGTGATTTTTGTCGTCCCAAATCTTTTTCTTCTCCAATTAGGCTTTTTAACCAATCTTGGGCATCCAATAGGTGTCTTTGTGTCATTGGATGAACATTTAGGTCATTTTCGTCGTTCCTAAGCTTATTCTTGTCCAATTAGGGTTTTTACCCAATCTTGTACATCTAATAGGTGTGTTTGTGTCATTTGAGGAACATTTAGGTCAATTTCGTTCTCCCAAGTCTTGTTCTTGTCCAATTAGGGTTTTTAACCAATCTTGTGCATCCAATAGGTGTGTTTGTGTCATTGGACGAACATTTGGGTCATTTTCGTCCTCCCTAGGCATATTCTTGTGCAATTACGGTTTTTAAGCAATCTTGTGCATCCAATAAGTTCATTTGTGTCGTTGGATGAACATTTAGGTCATTTTCGTCCTACCTAGACTTATTCTTAACCAAATAGGGTTTTTAACCAATCTAGTGTTTCCAATAGGTGTGTTTCTATCATTGGGTGAACATTTAGGTCATTTTCTTCCTCCCTAGACTTATTCTTAACCAATTAGGGTTTTTAACCAATCTTGTACATCCAATAGGTGTGTTTGTGTCATTAGACGAACATTTGGGTCATATTTGTCCTTCCTAAGCTTATTCTTGTCCAATTAATGTTTTTAAGCAATGTTGTGCATCAAATAAGTTAATTTGTGTCGTTGGATTAACATTTGGATCAATTTCGTCCTCCCCAGGTTTATTCTTAATCAATTAGGGTATTAAACCAATCTTGTGCATCCAACAGGTGCATTTTCGTCCTCCCTAGGCTTATTCTTGTCCAATTAGGGTTTTTAACCAATCTTCTGCATCCAATTGGTGAGTTTGTGTCATTGGATGAACATTTAGGTCATTTTTGTCCTCCCAAGTCTTATACTTGTCCAATTAGGATTTTTATCCAATATTGTGCATTCCATAGGTGTGTATGTATCATTGGATGAAGATTTAGGTCATTTTTGTCATTCCTAAGCTTAGTCTTAACCAATTAGGGTTTTAAACCAATCTGGTGCATCCAATAGGTGTGTTTGTGTAATTGGATGAATATTTAGGTGATTTTTGTCCTCCCAAGTCTTATTCTTGTCCAATTACGGTTTTTAACTAATCATGGGCATCCAACAGGTGCTTTTGTGTCACTGTATGAACATTTAGGTGTGTTTTTGTCATTGGAGGAACATTTAGGTCATTTTCATCCTCTCTAGACTTATTCTTAACCAATTAGGGTTTTTAACCAACATATGCATCCAATAGGTGTATTTGTGTAATTGGATGAACATTTAGGTCATTTTTGTCCTCCCAAGTCTTATTCTTGTCCAATTACGGTTTTTAACCAATCTTGTGCATCCAACAGGTCCCTTTGTGTCATTGTATGAACATTTTGGTGTGTTTATGTCATTGGATGAACATTTAGGTCATTGTTATCCACCCTATGCTTATTCTTGTCCAATTAATGTTTTTAAGCAATCTTGTGCATCCAATAAGTTCATTTCTGTCGTTGGATTAACATTTGGATCATTTTCGTCCTCCCTAGGTTTATTGTTAATCAATTAGGGTTTTAAACCAATCTTGTCCATCCAACAGGCGCGTTTGTGTCATTGTAGGAACATTTAGGTCATTGTTTTATTCTTGTCCAATTACGGTTTTTAACCAATCTTGTGCATCCAACAGGTGCGTTTGTGACATTGTTTGAACATTTAGGTGTGTTTATGTCATTGGATGAACATTTTGGTCATTGTTATCCAGCCTATGCTTATTCTTGTCCAATTAGGGTTTTTAAGCAATGTTGTGCATCCAATAAGTTCATCATTAGTGTCATTGGATGAACATTTAGGTCATTTTCGTCCTCCCTAGACTTATTCTTAACCAATTAGGGTTTTTAACCAATCTTGTGCATCCAATAGGTGTGTTTGTGTCATTAGACGAACATTTGGGTCATTTTCGTCCTTCCTAGGCTTATTCTTAATCAATTAGGGTTTTTAACCAATCTTGTGCATCCAACAGGTGTATTTGTGTCATTGGACGAGCATTTTGGTCATTTTTGTCCTTCCTAGGTTTATTCTTGTCCAATTAATGTTTTTAAGCAATCTTGTGCATCCAATAAGTTCATTTGTGTCGTTGGATTAACATTTGGATCAATTTCGTCCTCCCCAGGTTTATTCTTAATCAATTAGGGTTTTAAACCAATTTGAGGCATCCAATAAGTTCATTTGTGTCATTGGATGAACATTTGGGTCATTTTCGTCCTCCCTAGACTTATTCTTAACCAATTAGGGTTTTTAACCAATCTTTTGCATCCAATAGGTGTGTTTGTGTCATTGGACGAACATTTAGGTCATTTTCGTCCTTCCTAGGCTTATTCTTTTCCAATTACGGTTTTTAAGCAATCTTGTGCATCCAATAATTTCATTTGTGTCGTTGGATTAACATTTTGATCATTTTCGTCCTCCCTAGTTATATTCTTAATCAATTAGGGTTTTTAACCAATCTTGTGTTTCCAATAGGTGTGTTTCTGTCATTGGGTGAACATTTAGGTCATTTTCATCCTCCCTAGACTTATTCTAAACCAATCAGGGTTTTTAAACAATCTTGTACATCCAATAGGTGTGTTTGTGTCATTGGACGAACATTTAGGTCATTTTGAGTCTTCCTAGGCTTATTCTTGTCCAATTAGCGTTTTTAAGCAATCTTGTGCATCCAAGAAGTTCATTTGTGTCGTTGGATTAACATTTGGATCATTTTCATCCTCCCTAGGTTTATTCTTAATCAATTAGGGTTTTAAACCAATCTAGTGCATCCAACAGGTGCGTTTGTGTCATTGTATGAACATTTAGGTCATTTTGGTCATCCCATGTCTGATTCTTGTCCAATTAGGGTTTTTATACCAATTTTGGGCATCCAATAGGTGTGTTTGTGTCGTTGAATGAATATTTATGTCATTTTCGTCCTCCCTTGGCTTATTCTTAACCAATTAGGGTTTTTAACCAATCTTGTGCATCCAATAGGTGTGTTTGTGTCATTGGACGAACGTTTTGGTCATTTTTCATCATCCCAAGTCGTATTTTTGTCCAATTAGGGTTTTTAACCAATCTTGTGCATCCAATAGGTGTGTTGGTGTCATTGGATGAATATTTACGTCATTTTCGTCCTCCCAAGTAAAATTCTTGTCCAATTAGGGTTTTTATTCAATCTTGTGCAACCAATAGGTGTGTTTGTGTCATTGGATGAATATTTAGGACATTTTTGTCCTCCCTAGGCTTATTCTTGTCCAAATATTATTTTTAAGAAATCTTGTGCATTTAATAAGTTCATTTGTGTCGTTGGATTAACATTTATGTCATTTTCGTCCTCCATTGGCTTATTCTTAACCAATTAGGGTTTGTAACCAATCTTGTGCTTCCAATAGCTGTGTTTGTGTCATTTTACGAACATTTAGGTCATTTTCGTCGTCCCTAGACATATTTTTGTCCAATTAGGATTTTTAAGCAATCTTGTGCATCCATTAAGTATTTAGGTTATTTTCGTTGGATTAGTATTTAGGTTATTTTCGTCCTCCTAAGTCTTATTCTCGTCCAATTAAGCAGTTTAACCAATCTTGTGCAACCAGTAGGTGTGTTTGTGTCATTGTACGAATACTTAGGTCATTTTTGTCCACCCAAGGCTTATTCTAGTCCAATTTGGGTTTTGAAGCAACGTTGTGCATCCAATAAGAACGCTTTTGTTGTTGGATAAACATTTAGGTCATTTTCGTCCTCCCTAGGATTATTCTTGTCTAATTAGGGGTTTTAAGCAATCTTGTGCATCCAAAATGTTCATTTGTGTCCTTGGATGAACATGTAGGTCATATTCGTCCTCCCTAGACTTATTCTTAACCAATTAGGAATTTTAAACAATCTTGTGCATCCAATAGGTGTGTTTGTGTCATTGGACGAACATTTAGGTCATTTTCGTCATTCCTAGGCTTATTCTTGTCCATTTAAGGTTTTTAAGCAATCTTTTGCATGCAATAAGTTCATTTGTGGTGTTGGATTAACATTTAGATCATTTTCATCCTCCCTAGGCTTGTTCATAATCAATTAGGGTTTTAAACCATTCTTGTGCATCCAATAGGTGCGTTTGTGTTATTGTATGAACATTTAGGTCATTTTCGTCCTCCAATTTTTATTTTTAAGCAACGTTGTGCATCCAATAAGATCGTTTTTGTCGTTGAATTAACATTTTGGTCATTTTCGTCCTCCCTAAGCTTATTCTTAATCAATTAGGATTTTTAACCAATCATGTGCATCCAACAGGTGCGTTTTATTCATTGTATGAATGTTTAGGTCATTTTCGTCCTCCCTAGGCTTATTCTTGTTTAGTTAGGGTTATTAAGCAACGTTGTGCATCCAATAAGTTCGTTTTCTTCGTTGGATTAATATGTAGGTAATTTTCGTCTTCTTTAGGCTTAGTCTTGTCCAATTGGGGTTTTTAACCAATGTTGTGCAAACAATAAGTGTGTTTCTGCAATTGGATTGATATTTAGGTCATTTTCGTCTTCCCTAGGCTTATTCTTGTCCAATTAGGGTTTTTAACCAATCTTGTGATTTCAATAGGTGTGTATGTATCATTGGATGAAGTTTTAGGTCATTTTCGTCCTCCCTAGGCTTATTCTTAACCAATTAGGGTTTTTAACCAATCTTGTGCATCCAATACGTATGTTTGTGTCATTGGACGAACATTTAGGTCATTTTCATCCTCCCTAGGCTTATACTTGTCCAATTAGGGTTTTTAAGCAATCTTTTGCATCCAATAAGTTCATTTGTGTCGTTGGATTAACATTTAGGTCATTTTTGTCCTCCCTATGCTAATTCTTGTCCAATTAGGGTTTTCAAGATATCTTGTGCATCCAAAAAGTTTAATTTTGCCATTGGATTAACATTTAGGACATTTTCTTCCTCCCTAGGCTTATTCTTGTTTAATTAGGATTTTTAACCAATCTTGTGCAACCAATAGGTGTGTTTGTGTCATTGTATGAACATTTAGGTCTTATTCGTCCTCCCTAGGCTTATTCTTGTCCAATTCCGGTTTTTAACAAATATTGTGCATCCAATAAGTTCATTGGTTTCATTGGATTAACATTTATGTAATTTTCGTCCTCCCTAGGCTTATTCTTAACCAATTAGGATTTTTAATCAAGCTTGTGCATCCAATATATGTGTTTGTGTCATGGAATGAATATTACGGTCATTTTCGTCCTCCCTAGGCTTATTCTTGTCCAATTAGGGTTTTTAAGCAATCTTTTGCATCCAATAAGTACATTTATGTCGTTGGATTAACATTTAGGTCATTTTCTTGCACCCTAGGCTTATTCTTGTCCAATTAGAATTTTTAACCAATCTTGTGCATCCAATAGGTGTGTTTGTGTCATTGGACGAACATTTAGGTCATTTTTGTCATCCCAAATCTTTTTCTTCTCCAATTAGGCTTTTTAACCAATCTCGTGCATCCAATAGGTGTCTTTGTGTCATTGGATGAACATTTAGGTCATTTTCGTCTTTCCTAAGCTTATTCTTGTCCAATTAGGGTTTTTACCCAATCTTGTACATCTAATAGGTGTGTTTGTGTCATTTGAGGAACATTTTGGTCAATTTCGTTCTCCCAAGTCTTATTCTTGTCCAATTAGGGTTTTTAACCAATCTTGTGCATCCAATAGGTGTGTTTGTGTAATTGGATGAACATTTAGGTCATTTTCATCCGCCCAATTCTTATTCTTGTCCAATTAGGGTTTTTAACCAATCTTGTGCATCGAATAGGTGTGTTTGTGTCATTGGATGAACAATTAGGTCATTTTCGTCCTCCCTAGGCTTATTGTTGTCCAATTCGGGTTTTTAACAAATCTTGTGGATCCAATAAGTTCATTTGTTTCGTTGGATTAACATTTAGGTCATATTCGTCCTCCCAAGGCTTATTCTTACCAATTTGGATTTTTAACCAACCTTGTGCACCCAATAGGTGTGTTTGTGACATTGAATGAAATTTAGGTCATTTTCATCCTCCCTAGGCTTATACTTGTCCAATTAGGGTTTTTAAGCAATCTTTTGCATCCAATAAGTTCATTTGTGTCGTTGGATTAACATTTAGGTCATTTTTGTCCTCCCTATGCTAATTCTTGTCCAATTAGGGTTTTCAAGATATCTTGTGCATCCCAAAAGTTTAATTTTGCCATTGGATTAACATTTAGGACATTTTCTTCCTCCCTAGGCTTATTCTTGTCTAAATAGGATTTTTAACCAATCTTGTGCAACCAATAGGTGTGTTTGTGTCATTGTATGAACATTTAGGTCTTATTCGTCCTCCCTAGGCTTATTCTTGTCCAATTCCGGTTTTTAACAAATATTGTGCATCCAATAAGTTCATTGGTTTCATTGGATTAACATTTATGTAATTTTCGTCCTCCCTAGGCTTATTCTTGACCAATTAGGATTTTCAATCAAGATTGTGCATCCAATATATGTGTTTGTGTCATGGAATGAACATTACGGTCATTTTCATCCTCCCTAGGCTTATTCTTGTCCAATTAGGGTTTTTAAGCAATCTTTTGCATCCAATAAGTACATTTGTGTCGTTGGATTAACATTTAGGTCATTTTTGTCCACCCTAGGCTTATTCTTGTCCAAATAGAATGTTTAACCAATCTTGTGAATCCAATAGGTGTGTTTGTGTCATTGGACGAACATTTAGGTGATTTTTGTCGTCCCAAATCTTTTTCTTCTCCAATTAGGCTTTTTAACCAATCTTGGGCATCCAATAGGTGTCTTTGTGTCATTGGATGAACATTTAGGTCATTTTCGTCGTTCCTAAGCTTATTCTTGTCCAATTAGGGTTTTTACCCAATCTTGTACATCTAATAGGTGTGTTTGTGTCATTTGAGGAACATTTAGGTCAATTTCGTTCTCCCAAGTCTTGTTCTTGTCCAATTAGGGTTTTTAACCAATCTTGTGCATCCAATAGGTGTGTTTGTGTAATTGGATGAACATTTAGGTCATTTTCATCCGCCCAATTCTTATTCTTGTCCAATTAGGGTTTTTAACCAATCTTGTGCATCGAATAGGTGTGTTTGTGTCATTGGATGAACAATTAGGTCATTTTCGTCCTCCCTAGGCTTATTGTTGTCCAATTCGGGTTTTTAACAAACCTTGTGGATCCAATAAGTTCGTTTGTTTCGTTGGATTTTCATTTAGGTCATATTCGTCCTCCCTAGGCTTATTCTTACCAATTTGGATTTTTAACCAACCTTGTGCGTCCAATAGGTGTGTTTGTGACATTGAATGAAATTTAGGTCATTTTCATCCTCCCTAGGCTTATGCTTGTCCAATTAGGGTTTTTAAGCAATCTTTTGCATCCAATAAGTTCATTTGTGTCGTTGGATTAACATTTAGGTCATTTTTTTCCTCCCTATGCTAATTCTTGTCCAATTAGGGTTTTCAAGATATCTTGTGCATCCAAAAAGTTTAATTTTGCCATTGGATTAACATTTAGGACATTTTCTTCCTCCCTAGGCTTATTCTTGTGTAATTAGGATTTTTAACCAATCTTGTGCAACCAATAGGTGTGTTTGTGTCATTGTATGAACATTTAGGTCTAATTCGTCCTCCCTAGGCTTATTCTTGTCCAATTCCGGTTTTTAACAAATATTGTGCATCCAATAAGTTCATTGGTTTCATTGGATTAACATTTATGTAATTTTCGTCCTCCCTAGGCTTATTCTTAACCAATTAGGATTTTTAATCAAGCTTGTGCATCCAATATATGTGTTTGTGTCATGGAATGAACATTACGGTCATTTTCGTCCTCCCTAGGCTTATTCTTGTCCAATTAGGGTTTTTAAGCAATCTTTTGCATCCAATAAGTACATTTGTGTCGTTGGATTAACATTTAGGTCATTTTCGTCCACCCTAGGCTTATTCTTGTCCAATTAGAATTTTTAACCAATCTTGTGCATCCAATAGGTGTGTTTGTGTCATTGGACGAACATTTAGGTCATTTTTGTTGTCCCAAATCTATTTCTTCTCCAATTAGGCTTTTTAACCAATCTTGTGCATCCAATAGGTGTCTTTGTGTCATTGGATGAACATTTAGGTCATTTTCATCTTTCCTAAGCTTATTCTTGTCCAATTAGGGTTTTTACCCAATCTTGTACATCTAACAGGTGTGTTTGTGTCATTTGAGGAACATTTAGGTCAATTTCGTTCTCCCAAGTCTTATTCTTGTCCAATTAGGGTTTTTAACCAATCTTGTGCATCCAATAGGTGTGTTTGTGTAATTGGATGAATATTTAGGTCATTTTCATCCGCCCAATTCTTATTCATGTCCAATTAGGGTTTTTAACCAATCTTGTGCAACAAACAGGTGTGTTTGTGACATTGGATGAACATTTAGGTCATTTTCGTCCACCCTCGGCTTATTCTTAACCAATTAGGGTTTTTAACCAATCTTGTGCATCCAATATGTGTGCTTGTGTCATTAGATGAACATATAGGTCATTTTCGTCCTCCCAAGTCTTGTCCAATTAGGGTTTTTAACCAATCTTGTGCATCCAATAGGTGTGTTTGTGACATTGGATGAACATATAGGTCATTTTCGTCCTCCCAAGTCTTATCCAATTAGGGTTTTTCGCTATCTTGTATATCTAATAGGTGTGCTTGTGTCATTTGATGATTATTTAGGTCATTTTCATCCACCCTAGGCTTATTCTTGTCCAATTAGGGTTTTTAACCAATCTTGTGCATCCAATAGGTGTGTTTGTGACATTGGATGAACATTTAGGTCATTTTCGTCTTTCCCAATCTTATTCTTGTTCAATTAGGGTTTTTATCCAATCTTGTACATCTAATAGGTGTGTTTGTGTCATTGGGTGAACATTTAGGTCATTTTCGTCCTCCCAAGTCTTATTCTTGTCCAGTTAGGGTTTTTAACCAATTTTGTGCATCCAATAGCTGTGTTTGTGTCATTGGATTGACATTTAGGTCATTTTTGTCCTCCCTAATCTTATTCTTGTACAATTAGGATTTTTAACCAATATTGTGCAACCAATAAGTGTGTTTGTGCCATTGGATTAACATTTAGGTCCTTTTGGTCGTCCCCAATAAGTATGTTTTTGTCATTGGATGAACATTTCGGTCATTTTCGTCGTCCCCAATCTCTTTCTTGTCTAGTTAGGGTTTTTAACCAATGTTGTGCATCCAATAGGTGTCTTTGTGTCATTGGATGAACATTTAGTTCATTTTTGTCCTCCTTAATCTTATTCTTGTCCAATTAGGATTTTTAACCAATCTTGTGCAACCAATAAGTGTGTTTTTGCCATTGGATTAACATTTAGGTCATTTTCGTCCTCCCTAGGCTTATTCTTAACCAATTAAGGTTTTTAACCAATCTTGTGCATCCAATAGGTGTGTATGTGTCATTGGATGAACATTTAGGTCAGTTTTGTCTTCCCAAATCTTTTTTTTGTCCAATTAGGCTTTTTAACCAATCTTGTGCATCCAATAGGTGTCTTTGTGTCATTGGATGAACATTTAGGTCATTTTCGTCTTTCCTTGGCTTATTCTTAACCAATTAAGGTTTTTAACCAATCTTGTGCATCCAATAGGAGTTTTTGTATCATTTGAGGAACAATTACTTCAATTTCGTTCTCCCAAGTCTTATTCTTGTCCAATTAGGGTCTTTAACCAATCTTGTGCATCCAATAGGTGTGTTTCTGTAATTGGATGAACATTTAGGTCATTTTCATCCGCCCAAATCTTATTCTTGTCCAATCAGGGTTTTTAACCAATCTTATGCAACAAACAAGTGTGTTTGTGACATTGGATGAACATTTAGGTCATTTTCGTCCACCCTAGGTTTATTCTTAACCAATTAGGGTTTTTAACCAATCTTGTGCATCCAATATGTGTATTTGTGTCATTGGATTAACATTTAGGTCATTTTTGTCATCCCAAATCTTTTTCTTGTCCAATTAGGGTTTTTATCCAATCTTGTGCATCCAATAGGTGTGTTTGTGTCATTAGATGAAAATTTAGGTCATTTTCATCCGCCCAATTCTTATTCTTGTCCAATCAGGGTTTTTAACCAATCTTGTGCCACAAACAGCTGTGTAAGTGACATTGGATGAACATTTAGGTTATTTTTGTCCTCCCTAGGCTTATTCTAAACCAATTAGGGTTTTTAACCAATATTGTGCATCCAATATGTGTGTTTGTGTCATTGGATGAACATATAGGTCATTTTCCTCCTCCCAAGTCTTGTCGAATTAGGGTTTTTGACCAATCTTGTGCATCGAATAAGTGTGTTTGTGTCATTGGATGAACATTTAGGTCATTTAATCCGCCCAATTCTTATTCTTGTTCATTAGGGTTTTAACCAATCTTGTGCAACAAACATGTGTGTTCGTGACATTCGATGAACATTTAGGTCATTTTCGTCCTCCCTAGGCTTATTCTTAACCAATTAAGGTTTTTAACCAATCTTGTGCATCCAATAGGTGTGTGTGTGTCATTGGATGAACATTTAGGTCTTTTTCGTCCACCCTAGGCATATTCTTGTCCAATTAGGGTTTGTAACCAATCTTGTGCATCCAGTAGGTGTGTTTGTGTCATTGGATTGACATTTAGGTCATTTTTGTCCTCCCTAATCTTATTCTTGTCCAATTAGGATTTTTAACCAATATTGTGCAACCAATAAGTGTGTTTGTGCCATTGGATTAACATTTAGGTCATTTTCGTCAACCCTAGGCTTATTCTTAACCAAATAGGGTTTTTATCCAATCTTGTGCATCCAATATGTGTGTTTGTGTCATTGGATTAACATTTAGATCATTTTTGTCATCCCAAATCTTATTCTTGTTCATTAGGGTTTTTAACCAATCTTGTGCAACAAACATGTGTGTTCGTGACATTCGATGAACATTTAGGTCATTTTCGTCCTCCCTAGGCTTATTCTTAACCAATTAAGGTTTTTAACCAATCTTGTGCATCCAATAGGTGTGTGTGTGTCATTGGATGAACATTTAGGTCTTTTTCGTCCAGCCTAGGCATATTCTTGTCCAATTAGGGTTTGTAACCAATCTTGTGCATCCAGTAGGTGTGTTTGTGTCATTGGATTGACATTTAGGTCATTTTTGTCCTCCCTAATCTTATTCTTGTCCAATTAGGATTTTTAACCAATCTTGTGCAACAAACAGATTGGATGAACATTTAGGTCATTTTCGTCAACCCCAGGCTTATTCTTAACCAATTAGGGTTTTTGACCAATCTTGTGCATCCAATAAGTGTGTTTGTGTCATTGGATGAACATTTAGGTCATTTTTATCCGCCCAATTCTTATTCTTGTTCATTCGGGTTTTTAACCAATCTTGTGCAACAAACATGTGTTTTCGTGACATTCGATGAACATTTAGGTCATTTTCGTCCTCCCTAGGCTTATTCTTAGCCAATTAAGGTTTTTAACCAATCTTGTGCATCCAATAGGTGTGTGTGTGTCATTGGATGAACATTTAGGTCTTTTTCGTCCACCCTAGGCATATTCTTGTCCAATTAGGGTTTGTAACCAATCTTGTGCATCCAGTAGGTGTGTTTGTGTCATTGGATTGACATTTAGGTCATTTTTGTCCTCCCTAATCTTATTCTTGTCCAATTAGGATTTTTAACCAATATTGTGCAACCAATAAGTGTGTTTGTGCCATTGGATTAACATTTAGGTCATTTTCGTCCTCCCTAGGCTTATTCTTAAGCAATTAGTGTTTTTAACCAATATTGGGCATCCAATAGGTATGTTTTTGTCATTGGATGAACATTTAGGTCATTTTGGTCGTCCCGAATCTCTTTCTTGTCTAGTAAGGGTTTTTAACCAATGTTGCGCATCCAATAGGTGTCTTTGTGTCATTGGATGAACATTTAGTTCATTTTTGTCCTCCTTAATCTTATTCTTGTCCAATTAGGATTTTTAACCAATCTTGTGCAACCAATAAGTGTGTTTTTGCCATTAGATTAACATTTCGGTCATTTTCGTCCTCCCTAGGCTTATTCTTAACCAATTAAGGTTTTTAACCAACCTTGTGCATCCAATAGGTGTGTATGTGTCATTGGAGGAACATTTAGGTCATTTTTGTCGTCCAAAATCTTTTTCTTGTCCAATTAGGCTTTTTAACCAATCTTGTGCATCTAATAGGTGTCTTTGTGTCATTGGATGAACATTTAGGTCATTTTCGTCTTTCCTAAGCCTATTCTTGTCGAATTAGGGTTTTTTCCCAATCTTGTACATCTAATAGGTGTGTTTGTGTCATTTGAGGAACATTTAGGTCAATTTCGTTCTCCCAAGTCTTATTCTTGTCCAATTAGGGTTTTTAACCAATCTTGTGCAACAAACAGATTGGATGAACATTTAGGTCTTTTTCGTCAACCCTAGGCTTATTCTTAACCAATTAGGGTTTTTAACCAATCTTGTGCATCCAATATGTGTGTTTGTATCATTGGATTAACATTTAGGTCATTTTTGTCATCCAAAATCTTTTTCTTATCCAATTAGGGTTTTTATCCAATCTTGTGCATCCAATAGGTGTGTTTGTGTCATTGGATTAACATTTTGGTCATTTTCGTCTTTCCTAAGCTTATTCTTGTCCAATTAGGGTTTTTAACCAATCTTGTGCACCCAATAGGTGTGTATGTGTCATTGGATGAACATTTAGGTCATTTTCGTCTTTCCAAAACTTATTGTTGTTCAATTAGGGTTTTTATCCAATCTTGTACATCTAATAGGTGTGTTCGAGTCATTGGATGAACATTTAGGTCATCTTGGTCCTCCCAAGTCTTATTCTTGTCCAATTATGGTATTTAACCAATCTTGTGCATCCAATAGTTGTGTTTGTGTCATTGGATGAAAATTTAGGTTATTTTCATCCGCCCAATTCTTATTCTTGTCCAATTAGGGTTTTTAACCAATCTTGTGCAAAAAACAGGTGTGTATGTGACATTGGATGAACATTTAGCTCATTTTCGTCCTCCCTAGGCTTATTCTAAAGCAATTAGGGTTTTTAACCAATATTGTGCATCCAATATGTGTGTTTGTGTCATTGGATGAACATATAGGTCATTTTCGTCCTCCCAAGTCTTGTCCAATTAGGGTTTTTAACCAATCTTGTGCATCCAATAAGTGTGTTTGTGTCATTGGATGAACATTTAGGTCATTTTTATACGCCCAATTCTTATTCTTTTCCAATTAGGGCTTTTAACCAATCTTGTGCAACAAACATGTGTGTTTGTGACATTCGATGAACATTTAGGTCATTTTCGTCCTCCCTAGGCTTATTCTTAACCAATTAAGGTTTTTAACCAATCTTGTGCATCCAATAGGTGTGTGTGTCATTGGATGAACATTTAGGTCATTTTTGTCGTCCCCAATCTTTTTCTTTTCCAATTAGGGTTTTTGACCAATGTTGTGCATGCAATAGGTGTGTGTGTGTCATTGGAGGAACATTTAGGTCATTTTCGTCCAACCTAGGCATATTCTTGTCCAATTAGGGTTTGTAACAAATCTTGTGCATCCAATAGGTGTGTTTGTGACATTGGATGAACATTTAGGTCATTTTCGTCTTTCCCAATCTTATTCATGTTCAATTAGGGTTTTTATCCAATCTTGTACATCTAATAGGTGTGCTTGTGTCATCGGATGAACATTTAGGTCATTTTCGTCCTCCCAAGTCTTATTCTTGTCTAATTAGGGTTTTTAACCAATTTTGTGCCTCCAATAGTTGTGTTTGTGTCATTGGATTGACATTTAGGTCATTTTTGTCCTCCCTAATCTTATTCTTGTCCAATTAGGATTTTTAACCAATATTGTGCAACCAATAAGTGTGTTTGTGCCATTGGATTAACATTTAGGTCATTTTCGTCCTCCTTAGGCTTATTCCTAAGCAATTAGTGTTTTTAACCAATATTGGGCATCCAATAGGTATGTTTTTGTCATTGGATGAACATTTAGGTCATTTTGGTCGTCCCCAATCTCTTTCTTGTCTAGTTAGGGTTTTTAACCAATGTTGCGCATCCAATAGGTGTCTTTGTGTCATTGGATGAACATTTAGTTCATTTTTGTCCTCCTTAATCTTATTCTTGTCCAATCAGGATCTTTAACCAATCTTGTGCAACCAATAAGTGTGTTTTTGCCATTGGATTAACATTTAGGTCATTTTCGTCTTCCCTAGGCTTATTCTTAACCAATTAGTGTTTTTAACCAACATTGGGCATTCAACAGGTGTGTTTGTGTCATTGGAGGAACATTTAGGTCATTTTTGTCGTCCCAAATCTTTTTCTTGTCCAGTTAGGGTTCTTAACCAATCTTTTGCATCCAATAGGTGTCTTTGTGTAATTGGATGAACATTTAGGTCATTTTTGTTCTCCTTAATCTCATTCTTGTCCAATTAGGATTTTTAACCAATCTTGTGCAACCAATAAGTGTGTTTGTGCCATTGGATTAACATTTAAGTCATTTTCGTCCTCCTTAGGCTTATTCTTAACCAATTAGGGTTTTAAACCAATATTGGGCATCCAATAGGTGTGTTTGTGTCATTGGATGAACATTTAGGTCATTTTTGTCATCCCAAATCTTTGTCTTGTCCAATTAGGGTTTTTAGCCAATCTTGTGCATCCAATAGGTGTGTTTGTGTCGTTGGATTAACATTTAGGTCATTTTCGTCTTTCCAAAGCTTATTCTTGTCAAATTAGGGTTTTTACCCTATCTTGTACATCTAATAGGTGTGTTTGTGTCATTTGATGAACATTTAGGTCAATTTCGTCCTAGCAAGTCTTATTCTTCTCCAATTAGGGTTTTTAACCAATCTTGTGGATCCAATAGGTGTGTTTGCGTCATTGGATGAACATTTAGCTCATTTTCATCTGCCTATATCTTATTCTTGTCCAATTAAGGTTTTTAACCAATCTTGTGCAACAAACAGGTGTGTTTGTGACATTGGATGAACATTTAGGTCATTTTTGTCCTCCCTAGGATCATTCTTAAGCAATTAAAGTTTTTAACCAATCTTGTACATCCAATAGGTGTGTATGTGTCATTGGATGAACATTTAGGTCATTTTTGTCATCCCAAATATTTTTCTTATCCAATTAGGATTTTTAACCAATCTTGTGAATTCAGTAGGTGTGTTTGTGCCATTGGATTAACATTTAAGTCATTTTCGTCCTCCCTAGGCTTATTCTTAACCAATTACGGTTTTTAACCAATATTGGGCATCCAATAGGTGTGTTTGTGTCATTGGATGAACATTTAGGTTATTTTCATCTTTCCTAAGCTAATTCTTGTCCAATTAGGGTTTTAACCCTATCTTGTACATCTACTAGGTGTGTTTGTGTCATTTGATGAACATTTAGGTAAATTTCGTCCTCCCAAGTGTTATTCTTTATCAATTAGAATATTTAACCAATTTTGTGCATCCAATAGTTGTGTTTGTGTCATTGGATTGACATTTAGGACATTTTTGTCCTCCCTATTCTTATTCTGGTGCAAATAGGATTTTTAACCAATATTGTGCAACCAATAAGTGTGTTTATGACATTGGATTAACATTCAGGTCATTTTCGTCCTCCCTAGGTTTATTCTTAACCAATTAGTGTTTTTAACCAACATTGGGCATCCAATAGGTGTGTTTGTGTCATTGGATGAACATTTAGGTCAATTTCGTCCTCCTAAGTCTTATTCTTGATCAATTAGGGTATTGAACGAATCTTGTGCATTCAATAGGTGTCTTTGTGTCAATGGATGAACATTTAGGACATTTTTGTCCTCTTTATTCTTATTCTTGTCCAATTAGGATTTTTAACCAATCTTGTGCAACCTATAAGTGTGTTTGTGCCATTGGATTAGCATTTAAGTCATTTTCGTCCTCCCTAGGCTTATTCTTAACCAATTAGGGTTTTTAACCAATATTGGGCATCCAATAGGTGTGTTTGTGTCATTGGATGAACATTTACGTCATTTTTGTCATCCCAAATCTTTTTCTTGTCCAATTAGGGTTTTTAACCAATTTTGTGCATCTAATATCTGTGTTTGTTTCATTGGATGAACATTTAGGTAATTTTTGTCCAATTAGAGTTTTTAACCAATCTTATGCATTCAATAGGTGTGTGTGTGTCATTAGATGAACATTTAGGTCGTTTTCGTCCACCCTAGGCTTATTCTTGTCCAATTAGGGTTTGTAACCAATCTTGTGCATCCAATACGTGTGTATGTGTCATTGATTGAACATTTAGTTCATTTTCGTCTTTCCCAATCTTATTCTTGTTCAATTAGGGTTTTTATCCAATCTTTTACATCTAATAGGTGTGTTTGTGTCATTGGATGAACATATAGGTCATTTTCGTCCTCCCAAGTCTTATTCTTGTCCAATTAGGGTTTTTAACCAATCTTGTGCATCCAATAGTTGTGTTTGTGTCATTGGACGAACATTTAGGTCATTTTTGTCCTTGCTAATCTTATTCTTGGCCAATTAGGATGTTTAACCAATATTGTGCAACCAATAAGTGTGTATATGCCATTGGATTAACATTTAGGTCATTTTCGTCCTCCCTAGGCTTATTCTTAACCAATTAGTGTTTTTAACCAACATTGGGCATCCAATTGGTGTGTTTGTGTCATTGGATGAACATTTAGGTCATTTTTGTCATCCCAAATCTTTTTCTTATCCAATTAGGGTTTTTAACCAATCTTGTGAATCTAATAGGTTTCTTTGTGTCACTGGATGAACATTTAGGTCATTTCTGTCCTCCTTAATGTTATTCTTGTCCAATTAGGACTTTTACCCAATCTTGTGCAACAAATAAATGTGTTTGTGCCATTGGATTAACATTTAAGTCATTTTCGTTCTCCCTAGGCTTATTCCTAACCAATTAGGGTTTTTAACCAATATTTGGCAACCAATAGGTGTGTTTGTGTCATTGGATGACCATTTAGGTCATTTTTGTCATCCCAAATATTTTTCTTGTCCAATTAGGATTTTTAACCAATCTTGTGCATTCAGTAGGTGTGTTTGTGCCATTGGATTAACATTTAAGTCATTTTCGGGCTCCCTAGGCTTATTCTTAACCAATTAGGGTTTTTAACCAATATTGGGCATCCAATAGGTGTGTTTGTGTCATTGGATGAACATTTAGGTCATTTTTGTAATCCGAAATATTTTTCTTGTCCAATTAGGGTTTGTAGCCAATCTTGTGCATCTAATAGGTGTGTTTGTGTCACTGGATTAATATTTAGGTCATTTTCATCTTTCCTAAGCTAATTCTTGTCCAATTAGGGTTTTAACCCTATCTTGTATATCTAATAGGTGTGTTTGTGTCATTTGATGAACATTTAGGTCAATTTCGTCCTCCCAAGTCTTATTCTTGATCAATTAGGATATTTAACCAATTTTGTGCATCCAATAGTTGTGTTTGTGTCATTGGATTGACATTTAGGTCATTTTTGTCCTCCCTAATCTTATTCTGGTCCAATTAGGATTTTTAACCAATATTGTGCAACCAATAAGTGTGTTTATGACATTGGATTAACATTAAGGTCATTTTCGTCCTCCCGAGGCTTATTCTTAACCAATTAGTGTTTTTAACCAACATTGGGCATCCAATAGGTGTGTTTGTGTCATTGGATGAACATTTAGGTGATTTTTGACATCCCAAATCTTTTTCTTGTCCAATTAGTGTTTTTAGCCATTCTTGTGCATCCAATAGGTGTGTTTGTGTCATTGGATTAACATTTAGGTCATTTTCTTCTTTCCTAAGCTTATTCTTGTTCAGTTAGGGTTTTTACCCTATCTTGTACATCTAATAGGGGTGTTTGTGTCATTATATGAACTTTTAGGTCAATTTCGTCCTCCCAAGTCTTATTCTTGTCCAATTAGGGTTTTTAACCAATCTTGTGGATCCAATAAGTGTGTTTCTTCCATTGGATTGACATTTAGGTCATTTTCGTCTTCCCTAGGCTTATTCTTGTCGAGTTAGGGTTTTTAACCCCTATTGGTCATCTAATAGGTGTGTTTGTGTAATTGGATGAACATTTAGGTTATTTTCGTCATCTTAAATCTTGTCCAATTAGGGTTTTAACCAATCTTGTGCATCCAATATGTGTGTTTGTGTCATTGGATAATGATTTAGTTCATTTTTGTCCACCCTAGGCTTATTCTAGTCAAATTAGGGTTTTTAAGCAACGTTGTGCATCCCATAGGTGTGTTTTTGTCATTGGATGAACATTTAGGTCTATTTCGTCCTCCGAAGTCTTATTCTTGTCCAATTAGGGTTTATAACCAATCTTGTACATTCAGTAGGTATGTATGTATCATTGGATGAAGATTTAGGTCATTTTCGTCCTTCCTAAACTGATTCTTGTCCAATTAGGGTTTCTAACGATTCTTGTTCAACCAATAAGTGTGTTTGTGGCATTCGATTAACAATTAGGTCATTTTCGTCATCCCTAGGCTTATTCTTGTCCAATTAGGGTTTTTAACCAATCTTGTGCATCCAAGAAGTTCATTGTGTCATTGGATAAACATTTATGTCATTTTCGTCCTCCCAAGTCTTATTCTTGTCCAATTAGGGTTTTTAACCAATCTTGTGCATCCAATAGGTGTGTTTGTGTCAATGGATGAATATTAACGACATTTTCGTCCTCCCAAGTCTAATTCTTGTCCAATTAGGGTTTTTAACAAATCTTGCGCAACCAATAGGTGTGTTTATGTCATTGGATGAACGTTTTGGTCATTTTTATCCTCCCTAGGCTTATTCTTGTCCAATTATGGTTTTTAAGCAATCTTGTGCATCCAATAAGTTCATTTGTGTTGTTGGATTAATATTTAGGTTATTTTCGTCGTCCCAAGTCTTATTCTGGTCCAATAGGTGTGTTTGTGTCATTGTACGAACATTTAGGTCATTTTTGTCCACCCTAGGCTTATTCTTGTCCAATTAGGGTTTTTATGCAACGTTGTGCATCCAATAAGTACGTATTTGTCGTTGGATTAACATTTAGGTCATTTTCCTCCTCCCTAGGCTTATTCTTGTCCAATAAGTACGTTTTTGTCGTTGGATTAACATTTAGGTTATTTTTGTCCTCCATAGGATTATTCCTGTCCAATTAGGGTTTTTAAGAAATCTTGTGAATCCAATAAGTTTATTTTGGTCGTTGGATTAACATTTAGGTCATTGTCGTGCGCCCTAGGCTTATTTTTGTCCAATAAGGGTTTTTAACCAACCTTGTGCATCGAATAGGTGTGTTTGTGTCATTGGATGAACATTTAGGTAATTTTTGCTTCCCTATGCTTTTTCTTGTCCAATTGGGGTTTTTAACCACTCTTGTGCATCCAATAAATTCGTTTGTTTCGCTGGATTAACATTTCGATCATTTTCGTCCACCCTAGGCTTATTCTTGTCCAATTAAAGTTTTTAACCTATATTGGGCATCCAATAGGTGTGTTTGTGTCATTGGATGAACATTTAGGTCGTTTGTGTCATCCCAAATCTTTTTCTTGTCCAATTAGGGTTTTTAACCAATCTTGGGCGTCCAATATGTGTGTTTGTGTCATTGGATGAACATTTAGGTCATTTTCGTTTACCCTAGGCTTATTCTTGTCCAATTACAGTTTTTAACCAATCTTGTGCATCCAATAGGTGTGTATGTGTCACTGGATGAACATTTAGGTCATTTTCGTCCTCCCTAGGCTTATTCTTGTTCACTTAGAGTTTTTAACCAATCTTATGCATCCAATAACTGTGTTTGTGTCATTGTATGAACATTTAGGTCATTTCCGTCCCCCCTTGACTTACTCTAGTCCAATTACGGTTTTTAAGCAACGTTGTGCATCAAATAAGTACGTTTTTGTCATTGGATTAACATTTAGGTCATTTTCGTCCTCCCTAGGCTTATGCTAGTCCAAATGAACTTATTTTTGTCGTTGGATTGACAATGAGGTCATTGTCGTCCGCCCTAGGCTTATTTTTGTCCAATTCGGGTTTTTAACCAATCTTGTGCAACCAATAGGTGTGTTTGTGTCATTGTATGAGGGTTTAGCTCATTTTCGTCCTCCCAAGTCTTGTTCTTATCCAATTAGGGTTTTTAAACATTGTTGTGCATCCCTTAGGTGTGCTTGTGTTATTGGATAAATATTTAGGTCATTTTCGTCCTCCCAAGTCTAATTCTTGTTCTATTAGGGTTTTTCACCAATCTTGTGCAACTAATAGGTGTGTTTGTGTCATTGGAATAAAATTTAGGTTATTATTGTCCTCCCTAGGTTTATTCTTAACCAATTAGGGTCTTTAACCAATCTTGTGCATCCAATAGGTGTGTTTGTGTCGTTGGACGAACATTTAGGACATTTTCATCCTCCCTAGGCTTATTCTTCTCCAATTAGGGTTATTAACCAATCTTGTGAATCCAATAGGTGTGTTTGTGTCATTAGATGACCATTTAGGTCAATTTGTCCTCCCTAGGCTTATTATTGTCCAATAGGTGTGTTTGTGTCATTGGATAAACATTTCGATCATTTTGGTCCTCCCAAGTCTTATTCTTTTCCAATTAGGGGATTTGACCAATCATGTGCATCCAATAAGTTCATTGGTTTCGTTGGATTAACATTTAGGTAATTTTCGTCCTCCATAGGCTTATTCTTAACGATTTAGGCTTTTTAACCAACCTTGTGCATCCAATAGATGTGTTTGTGTTATTGGATTAACATTTAGGTCATTTTTGTCCTCCCTAGGCTTATTCTTAACCAATTAGGGTTTTTAACCAATCTTGTGCATCCAATAAGGGTGTTTGTGTCATTAGATGTACATTTAGGTCATTTTCGTCCACCCTAGGCTTATTCTTGTCCAATTAGGGTTTTTAACCAATCTTGTGTATCCAATAGGTGTGTATGTGTCATTGGATGAACATTTAGGTCATTTTCGTCTTTCCCAATTATATTCTTGTTTAATTAAGGTTTTTATCGAACCTTGTACATCTAATAGGTGTGTTTGTGTCATCGGATGAACATTTAGGTCATTTTCATCCTCCCAAGTCTTATTCTTGTCCAATTAGGGGTTTTAACCAATCTTGTGCATCAAATAGGTGTGTTTGTGTCATTGGATGAACATTTAGGTCATTTTCGTCCTCCCTAGGCTTATTGTTGTCCATTTCGGGTTTTTAACAAATCTTGTGGATCCAATAAGTTCATTTGTTTCGTTGGATTAACATTTAGGTCATATTCGTCCTCCCAAGGCTTATTCTTAACCAATTTGGATTTTTAACCAACCTTGTGCATCCAATAGGTGTGTTTGTGACATTGAATGAACATTTAGGTCATTTTCATCCAACCTAGGCTTATGCTTGTCCAATTAGGGTTTTTAAGCAATCTTTTGCATCCAATAAGTTCATTTGTGTCATTGGATTAACATTTAGGTCATTTTTGTCCTCCCTATGCTTATTCTTGTCCAATTAGGGTTTTCAAGAAATCTTGTGCATCCAAAAAGTTTATTTTTGCCATTCGATTAACATTTAGGACATTTTCTTCCTCCCTAGGCTTATTCTTGTCTAATTAGGATTTTTAACCAATCTTGTGCAACCAATAGGTGTGTTTGTGTCATTGTATGAACATTTAGGTCTTATTCGTCCTCCCTAGGCTTATTCTTGTCCAATTCCGGTTTTTAACAAATATTGTGCATCCAATTAGTTCATTGGTTTCATTGGATTAACATTTAGGTCATTTTCGTCCACCCTAGGCTTATTCTAGTCCAATTAGTTTTTTTAACCAATCTTGTGCATCCAATAGGTGTGTTTGTCTCATTGGACGAACATTTAGGTCATTTTTGTCGTCCCAAATCTTTTTCTTCTCCAATTAGCCTTTTTAACCAATCTTGTGCATCCAATAGGTGTCTTTGTGTCATTGGATGAACATTTAGGTCATTTTTGTCTTTCCTAAGCTTATTCTTGTCCAATTAGGGTTTTTACCCAATCTTGTACATCCAATAGGTGTGTTTGTGTAATTGGATGAACATTTAGGTCATTTTCATCCGCCCAATTCTTATTCTTGTCCAACTAGGGTTTTTAACCAATCTTGTGCAACAAACAGGTGTGTTTGTGGCATTGGATGAACATTTAGGTCATTTTCGTCCACCCTAGGCTTATTCTTAACCAATTAGGGTTTTTAACAAATCTTGTGCATCCAATATGTGTGTTTGTGTCATTGGATTAACATTTAGGTCATTTTTGTCATCCCAAATCTTTTTCTTGTCCAATTAGAGTTTGTAACCAATCTTGTGCCTCCAATAGGTGTATTTGTGTCTTTGGATTAACATTTTGGCCATTTTCGTCTTTCCTAAGCTTATTCTTGTCCAATTAGGGTTTTTCGCTATCTTTTATATCTAATAGGTGTGCTTGTGTCATTTGATGATTATTTAGGTCATTTTCATCCACCCTAGGCTTATTCTTGTCCAATTAGGGTTTTTAACCAATCATGTGCATCCAATAGGTGTGTATGTGTCATTGGATGAACATTTAGGTCATTTTCATCTTTCCCAAACTTATTCTTGTTCAATTAGGGTTTTTATCCAATCTTGTACATCTAATAGGTATGTTCGAGTCATTGGATGAAAATTTAGGTCATCTTCGTCCTCCCAAGTCTTATTCTTGTCCAATTAGGGTTTTTAACCAATCTTGTGCATCCAATAGTTGTGTTTGTGTCATTGGATCAACATTTAGGTCATTTTTGTCCTCCCTAATCTTATTCTTGTCCAATTAGGATTTTTAACCAATATTGTGCAACCAATAAGTGTGTTTGTTCCATTGGATTAACTTTAGGTCATTTTCGTCCTTCCATGGCTTATTCTTAACCAATTAAGGTTTTTAACCAATGTTGTGCATCCAATAGGTGTGTATGTGTCACTGGATGAACATTTAGGTCATTTTTGTCGTCCCCAATCTTTTTCGTGTCCAATTAGGGTTTTTAACCAATATTGTGCATCCAATATGTGTGTTTGTGTCATTGGATGAACATATAGGTCATTTTCGTCCTCCCAAGTCTTGTCCAATTAGGGTTTTTAACCAATCTTGTGCATCCAATAGGTGTGTTTGTGACATTGGATGAACATTTAAGTCATTTTCGTCTTTCCCAATCTTATTCTTGTTCAATTAGGGTTTTTATCCAATCTTGTACATCTAATAGGTGTGTTTGTGTCATTGGATGAACATTTAAGTCATTTTAATCCTTCCAAGTCTTATTCTTGTCCAATTAGGGTTTTTAACCAATTTTGTGCATCCAATAATTGTGTTTGTGTCATTGGATTGACATTTAGGTCATTTTTGTCCTCCCTAATCTTATTCTTGTCCAATTAGGATTTTTAACCAATATTGTGCAACCAATAAGTATGTTTGTGCCATTGGTTTAACATTTAGGCCATTTTCGTCCTCCCTAGGCTTATTCTTAAGCAATTACTGTTTTTAACCAATATTGGGCATCCAATAGGTATGTTTTTGTCATTGGATGAACATTTAGGTCATTTTGGTCGTCCCCAATCTCTTTCTTGTCTAGTTAGGGTTTTTAACCAATGTTGTGCATCCAATAGGTGTCTTTGTGTCATTGGATGAACATTTAGTTCATTTTTGTCCTCCTTAATCTTATTCTTGTCCAATTAGGATTTTTAACCAATCTTGTGCAACCAATAAGTGTGTTTGTGCCATTGGATTACCATTTAGGTCATTTTCGTCCTCCCTAGGCTTATTCTTAACCAATTAAGGTTTTTAACCAATTTTGTGCATCCAATAGGTGTGTATGTGTCATTGGATGAACATTTAGGTCAGTTTTGTCGTCCCTATTCTTTTTCTTGTCCAATTAGGCTTTTTAACCAATCTTGTGCATCCAATAGGTGTCTTTGTGTCATTGGTTGAACATTTAGGTCATTTTCGTCTTTCCTAAGCTTATTCTTGTCCAATTAGGGTTTTTACCCAATCTTGTACATCTAATAGCTGTTTTTGTGTCATTTGAGGAACAATTAGTTCAATTTCGTTCTCCCAAGTCTTATTCTTGTCGAATTAGGGTTTTTATCCAATCTTGTGCATCCAATAGGTGTGTTTGTGTCATTGGATTAACATTTTGGTCATTTTCGTCTTTCCTAAGCTTATTCTTGTCCAATTAGGGTTTTTCGCTATCTTGTACATCTAATAGGTGTGCTTGTGTTATTTGATGAACATTTAGGTCATTTTCATCCACCCTAGGCTTATTCTTGTCCAATTAGGGTTTTTAACCAATCTTGTGCATCCAATAGGTGTGTATGTGTCATTGGATGAACATTTAGGTCATTTTCGTCTTTCCCAAACTTATTCTTGTCCAATTAGGGTTTTTAACCAATCTTGTGCATCCAATAGTTGTGTTTGTGTCATTGGTTGAACATTTAGGTCATTTTTGTCCTCCCTAATCTTATTGTTGTCCAATTAGGATTTTTATCCAATATTGTGCAACCAATAAGTGTGTTTTTGCCATTGGATTAACATTTAGGTCATTTTCGTCCTTCCTTGGCTTATTCTTAACCAATTAGTGTTTTTAACCAATATTGGGTACCCAATAGGTGTGTTTGTGTCATTGGACGAACATTTAGGTCATTTTTGTCGTCCCAAAACTTTTTCTTGTCCAATTAGGGTTTTTAACCAATCTTGTGCACCCAATAGGTGTCTTTGTGTGATTGGATGAACATTTAGGTCATTTTCGTCTTTCCTAGGCTTATTCTTGTCCAATTAGGGTTTTTAACCAATCTTGTGCATCCAATAGGTGTGTTTGTGTCCTTTGATGAACATTTAGGTCAATTTCGTTCTCCCAAATCTTATTCTTGTCCAATTAGGGTTTTTAACCAATCTTGTGCCACAAACAGGTGTGTATGTGACATTGGATGAACATTTAGCTCATTTTCGTCCTCCCTAGGCTTATTCTAAACCAATTAGGGTTTTTAACCAATATTGTGCATCCAATATGTGTGTTTGTGTCATTGGATGAACATATAGGTCATTTTTGTCCTCCCAAGTCTTGTCCAATTAGGGTTTTTAACCAATCTTGTGCATCCAATAAGTGTGTTTGTGTCATTGGATGAACATTTAGGTCATTTTTATCCACCCAATTCTTATTCTTGTTCATTATGGTTTTTAACCAATCTTGTGCAACAAACATGTGTGTTTGTGACATTCGATGAACATTTAGGTCATTTTCGTCCTCCGTAGGCTTATTCTTAACCAATTAAGGTTTTTAACCAATCTTGTGCATCCAATAGGTGTGTATGTGTCATTGGATGAACATTTAGGTCATTTTTGTCGTCCCCAATCTTTTTCTTGTCCAATTAGGGTTTTTAACCAATCTTGTGCATTCAATAGGTGTGTGTGTGTCATTGGATGAACATTTAGGTCATTTTCGTCCACCCTAGGCATATTCTTGTCCAATTTGGGTTTGTAACCAATCTTGTGCATCCAATAGGTGTGTTTGTGTCACTGGATTGACATTTAGGTCATTTTTGTCCTCCCTAATCTTATTCTTCTCCAATTAGGATTTTTAACCAATATTGTGCAACCAATAAGTGTGTTTGTGCCATTGGATTAACATTTAGGTCATTTTCGTCCTCCCTAGGCTTATTCTTAAGCAATTAGTGTTTTTACCCAATATTGGGCATCCAATAGGTATGTTTTTGTCATTGGATGAACATTTAGGTCATTTTGGTCGTCCCGAATCTTTTTCTTGTCTAGTTAGGGTTTTTAACCAATGTTGTGCATCCAATAGGTGTCTTTGTGTCATTGGATGAACATTTAGTTCATTTTTGTCCTCCTTAATCTTATTCTTGTCCAATTAGGATTTTTAACCAATCTTGTGCAACCAATAAGTGTGGTTTTGCCATTTTATTAACATTTAGGTCATTTTCGTCCTCCATAGGCTTATTCTTAACCAATTAAGGTTTTTAACCAATCTTGTGCATCCAATAGGTGTGTATGTGTCATTGGAGGAACATTTAGGTCATTTTTGTCGTCCCAAATCTTTTTCTTGTCCAATTAGGCTTTTTAACCAATCTTGTGCATCCAATAGGTGTCTTTGTGTCATTGGATGAACATTTAGGTCATTTTCGTCTTTCCTAAGCTTATTCTTGTCCAATTAGGGTTTTTACCCAATCTTGTACATCTAATAGGTGTGTTTGTGTCATTTGAGGAACATTTAGGTCAATTTCGTTCTCCCAAGTCTTATTCTTGTCCAATTAGGGTTTTTAACAATCTTGTGCATCCAATAGGTGTGTTTGTGTAATTGGATGAACATTTAGGTCATTTTCATCCGCCCAATTCTTATTCTTGTCCAATCATGGTTTTTAACCAATCTTGAGCAACAAATAGATTGGATGAACATTTAGGTCATTTTCGTCCACCCTAGGCTTATTCTCAACCAATTAGGGTTTTTAACCAATCTTGTGCATCCAATATGTGTGTTTGTGTCATTGGATTAACATTTAGGTCATTTTTGTCATCCCAAATCTTTTTCTTATCCAATTAGGGTTTTTATCCAATCTTATGCATCCAATAGGTGTGTTTGTGTCATTGGATTAACATTTGGGTAATTTTCGTATTTCCTAAGCTTATTCTTGTCCAATTAGGGTTTTTAACCAATCTTGTGCATCCAATAGGTGTGTATGTGTCATTGGATAAACATTTAGGTCATTTTCGTCTTTCCAAAACTTATTCTTGTTCAATTAGGGTTTTTATCCAATCTTGTACATCTAATAGGTGTGTTCGAGTCATTGGATGAACATTTAGGTCATCTTCGTCCTCCCAATTTTTATTCTTGTCCAATCAGGGTTTTTAACCAATCTTGAGCAACAAATAGATTGGATGAACATTTAGGTCATTTTTGTCCTCCCTAGGCTTATTCTTAACCAATTAGGGTTTTTAACCAATGTTGTGCATCCAATAGGGGTGTTTGTGTCATTAGATGTACATTTAGGTCATTTTCGTCCACCCTAGGCTAATTCTTGTCCAATTAGGGTTTTAAACAATCTTGTGTATCCAATAGCTGTGTATGTGTCATTGGATGAACATTTAGGTCATTTTCGTCTTTCCCAATTATATTCTTGTTTAATTAAGGTTTTTATCGAACCTTGTACATCTAATAGGTGTGTTTGTGTCATTGGATGAACATTTAGGTCATTTTCATCCTCTCAAGTCTTATTCTTGTCCAATTAGGGTTTTTAACCAATCTTGTGCATCGAATAGTTATTTTTCTGTCATCAGATGAACATTTAGGTCCATTGGATTAACATTTAGGTCATTTTCGTCCTCCCTAGGTTTATTCTTGACCAATTAGGGTTTTTAATCAATATTGGGCATCCAATAAGGGTGTTTGTGTCATTGGATTAAGAATTGGGTCATCTTTGTTCTCCCTAGGCTTATTCTTGTCTAATTAGGATTTTTAACCAATCTTGTGCAACCAATAGGTGTGTTTGTGTCATTGTATGAACATTTAGGTCTTATTCGTCCTCCCTAGGCTTATTCTTGTCCAATTCCGGTTTTTAACAAATATTGTGCATCCAATAAGTTCATTGGTTTCATTGGATTAACATTTAGGTCATTTTCGTCCACCCTAGGCTTATTCTTGTCCAATTAGGGTTTTTAACCAATCTTGTGCATCCAATAGGTGTGTTTGTGTCATTGTACGAACATTTAGGTCATTTTTGTCCACCCTAGACTTATTCTAGTCCAATTACGATTTTTAAGCAACGTTGTGCATCCAATAAGTACGTTCTTGTCTTTGGATTAATATTTAGGTCATTTTCGTACTCCCTAGGCTTATTCTTGTCCAATTAGCGATTTTAAGCAATTTTGTGCATCCAATAAGTTCATTTTTGTCGTTTGATAAACATTTAGGTCTTTTTCGTCCTCCCTAGGCTTATTCTTGTCCACTTAGGGTTTTTAACCAATCTTGTGCATCCAATAGGTGTGTTTTTGTCATTGTATGAACATTTATGTCATTTTCGTCCCCCCAAGGCTTGTTCTAGTCCAATTAGGGTGGTTAAGCAACGTTTTGCATCCAATAAGTACGTTTTTGTCGTTCGAATAACATTTAGGTCATCTTCGTCCTCCCAAGTCTTATTCTTGTCCAATTAGGGTTTTTAAACAATCTTGTGCATCGAATAGGTGTGTTTGTGTCATTGGATGAACATTTAGGTCATTTTCGTCCTCCCTAGGCTTATTGTTGTCCAATTCGGGTTTTTAACAAATCTTGTGGATCCAATAAGTTCATTTGTTTCGTTGGATTAACATTTAGGTCATATTCGTCCTCCCAAGGCTTATTCTTAACCAATTTGGATTTTTAACCAACCTTGTTCATCCAATAGGTGTGTTTGTGACATTGAATGAACATTTAGGTCATTTTCATCCTACCTAGGCTTATGCTTGTCCAATTAGGGTTTTTAAGCAATCTTTTGCATCCAATAAGTTCATTTGTGTCATTGGATTAACATTTAGCTCATTTTTGTCCTCCCTTAGCTTATTCTTGTCCAATTAGGGTTTTCAAGAAATCTTGTGCATCCAAAAAGTTTATTTTTGCCATTGGATTAACATTTAGGACATTTTCTTCCACCCTAGGCTTATTCTTGTCTAATTAGGATTTTTAACCAATCTTGTGCAACCAATAGGTGTGTTTGTGTCATTGTATGAACATTTAGGTCTTATTCGTCCTTCCTAGGCTTATTCTTGTCCAATTCCGGTTTTTAACAAATATTGTGCATCCAATAAGTTCATTGGTTTCATTGGATTAACATTTAGGTCATTTTCGTCCACCCTAGGCTTATTCTTGTCCAATTAGGGTTTTTAACCAATCTTGTGCATCCAATAGGTGTGTTTGTGTCATTGTACGAACATTTAGGTCATTCTTGTCCACCCTAGACTTATTCTAGTCCAATTATGATTTTTAAGCAACGTTGTGCATCCAATAAGTACGTTCTTGTCGTTGGATTAATATTTAGGTCATTTTCGTACTCCCTAGGCTTATTCTTGTCCAATTAGCGATTTTAAGCAATTTTGTGCATCCAATAAGTTCATTTTTGTCGTTTGATAAACATTTAGGTCTTTTTCGTCCTCCCTAGGCTTATTCTTGTCCACTTAGGGTTTTTAACCAATCTTGTGCATCCAATAGGTGTGTTTTTGTCATTGTATGAACATTTATGTCATTTTCGTCCCCCCAAGGCTTGTTCTAGTCCAATTAGGGTGGTTAAGCAACGTTTTGCATCCAATAAGTACGTGTTTGTCGTTCGAATAACATTTAGGTCATCTTCGTCCTCCCAAGTCTTATTCTTGTCCAATTAGGGTTTTTAACCAATCTTGTGCATCGAATAGGTGTGTTTGTGTCATTGGATGAACATTTAGGTCATTTTCGTCCTCCCTAAGCTTATTGTTGTCCAATTCGGGTTTTTAACAAACCTTGTGGATCCAATAAGTTCATTTGTTTCGTTGGATTAACATTTAGGTCATATTCGTCCTCCCAAGGCTTATTCTTAACCAATTTGGATTTTTAACCAACCTTGTGCATCCAATAGGTGTGTTTGTGACATTGAATGAACATTAAGGTCATTTTCATCCTACCTAGGCTTATGCTTGTCCAATTAGGGTTTTTAAGCAATCTTTTGCATCCAATAAGTTCATTTGTGTCATTGGATTAACATTTAGGTCATTTTTGTCCTCCCTATGCTTATTCTTGTCCAATTAGGGTTTTCAAGAAATCTTGTGCATCCAAAAAGTTTGTTTTTGCCATTGGATTAACATTTACGACCTATTCTTCCTCCCTAGGCTTATTCTTGTCTAATTAGGATTTTTAACCAATCTTGTGCAACCAATAGGTGTGTTTGTGTCATTGTATGAACATTTAGGTCTTATTCGTCCTCCCTAGGCTTATTCTTGTCCAATTCCGGTTTTTAACAAATATTGTGCATCCAATAAGTTCATTGGTTTCATTGGATTAACATTTAGGTCAATTTCGTCCACCCTAGGCTTATTCTTGTCCAATTAGGGTTTTTAACCAATCTTGTGCATCCAATAGGTGTGTTTGTCTCATTGGACGAACATTTAGGTCATTTTTGTCGTCCCAAATCTTTTTCTTCTCCAATTAGGCTTTTTAACCAATCTTGTGCATCCAATAGGTGTCTTTGTGTCATTGGATGAACATTTAGGTCATTTTTGTCTTTCCTAAGCTTATTCTTGTCCAATTAGGGTTTTTACCCAATCTTCTACATCTAATAGGTGTGTTTGTGTCATTTGAGGAACATTTAGGTCAATTTCGTTCTCCCAAGTCTTATTCTTGTCCAATTAGGATTTTTAACCAATCTTGTGCATCCAATAGGTGTGTTTGTGTAATTGGATGAACATTTAGGTCATTTTCATCCGCCCAATTCTTACTCTTGTCCAGCTAGGGTTTTTAACCAATCTTGTGCAACAAACAGGTGTGTTTGTGGCATTGGATGAACATTTAGGTCATTTTCGTCCACCCTAGTCTTATTCTTAACCAATTAGCGTTTTTAACAAATCTTGTGCATCCAATATGTGTGTTTGTGTCATTGGATTAACATTTAGGTCATTTTTGTCATCCCAAATATTTTTCTTGTACAATTAGGGTTTTTATCCAATCTTGTGCATCCAATAGGTGTGTTTGTGTCTTTGGATTAACATTTTGGCTATTTTCGTCTTTCCTAAGCTTATTCTTGTCCAATTAGGGTTTTACGCTATCTTGTATATCTAATAGGTGTGCTTGTGTCATTTGATGATTATTTAGGTCATTTTCATCCACCCTAGGCTTATTCTTGTCCAATTAGAATTTTTAACCAATCTTGTGCATCCAATAGGTGTGTATGTGTCATTGGATGAACATTTAGGTCATTTTCGTCTTTCCCAAACTTATTCTTGTTCAATTAGGGTTTTTATCCAATCTTGTACATCTAATAGGTGTGTTCGAGTCATTGGATGAACATTTAAGTCATCTTCGTCCTCCCAAGTCTTATTCTTGTCCAATTAGGGTTTTTAACCAATCTTGTGCATCCAATAGTTGTGTTTGTGTCATTGGATGAACATTTAGGTCATTTTTGTCCTCCCTAATCTTATTCTTGTCCAATTAGCGTTTTTAACAAATCATGTGCATCCAATATGTGTGTTTGTGTCATTGGATTAACATTTAGGTCATTTTTGTCATCCCAAATCTTTTTCTTGTACAATTAGGGTTTTTATCCAATCTTGTGCATCCAATAGGTGTGTTTGTGTCTTTGGATTAACATTTTGGCTATTTTCGTCTTTCCTAAGCTTATTCTTGTCCAATTAGGGTTTTACGCTATCTTGTATATCTAATAGGTGTGCTTGTGTCATTTGATGATTATTTAGGTCATTTTCATCCACCCTAGGCTTATTCTTGTCCAATTAGAATTTTTAACCAATCTTGTGCATCCAATAGGTGTGTATGTGTCATTGGATGAACATTTAGGTCATTTTCGTCTTTCCCAAACTTATTCTTGTTCAATTAGGGTTTTTATCCAATCTTGTACATCTAATAGGTGTGTTCGAGTCATTGGATGAACATTTAAGTCATCTTCGTCCTCCCAAGTCTTATTCTTGTCCAATTAGGGTTTTTAACCAATCTTGTGCATCCAATAGTTGTGTTTGTGTCATTGGATGAACATTTAGGTCATTTTTGTCCTCCCTAATCTTATTCTTGTCCAATTAGGATTTTTAACCAATATTGTGCAACCAATAAGTGTGTTTGTGCCATTGGATTAACATTTAGGTCATTTTCGTCCTTCCTTGGCTTATTCTTAACCAATTAAGGTTTTTAACCAATCTTGTGCATCCAATAGGTGTGTATGTGTCACTGGATGAACATTTAGGTCATTTTTGTCGTCCCCAATCTTTTTCTTGTCCTGTTAGGGATTTTAACCAATATTGTGCATCCAATATGTGTCTTTGTGTCATTGGATGAACATATAGGTCATTTTCGTCTTTCCTAATCTTATTCTTGTTCAATTAGGGTTTTTATCCAATCTTGTACATCTAATAGGTGTGTTTGTGTCATTGGATGAACATTTAGGTCATTTTCGTCCTCCCAAGTCTTATTCTTGTCCAATTAGGGTTTTTAACCAATTTTGTGCATCCAATAGTTGTGTTTGTGTCATTGGATTGACATTTAGGTCATTTTTGTCCTCCCTAATCTTATTCTTGTCCAATTAGGATTTTTAACCAATATTGTGCAACCAATAAGTGTGTTTGTGCCATTGGTTTAACATTTAGGTCATTTTCGTCCTCCCTAGGCTTATTCTTAAGCAATTAGTGTTTTTAACCAATATTGGGCATCCAATAGGTATGTTTTTGTCATTGGATGAACATTTAGGTCGTTTTGGTCCTCCCCAATCTCTTTCTTGTCTAGTTAGGGTTTTTAACCAATGTTGTGCATCCAATAGGTGTCTTTGTGTCATTGGATGAACATTTAGTTCATTTTTGTCCTCCTTAATCTTATTCTTGTCCAATTAGGATTTTTAACCAATCTTGTGCAACCAATAAGCGTGTTTTTGCCATTGGATTAACATTTAGGTCATTTTCGTCCTCCCTAGGCTTATTCTTAACCAATTAAGGTTTTTAACCAATCTTGTGCATCCAATAGGTGTGTATGTGTCATTGGATGAACATTTAGGTCAGTTTTGTCGTCCCAAATCTTTTTCTTGTCCAATTAGGCTTTTTAACCAATCTTGTGCATCCAATAGGTGTCTTTGTGTCATTGGATGAACATTTAGGTCATTTTCGTCTTTCCTATGCTTATTCTTGTCCAATTAGGGTTTTTACCCAATCTTGTACATCTAATAGGTGTTTTTGTGTCATTTGAGGAACAATTAGTTCAATTTCGTTCTCCCAAGTCTTATTCTTGTCCAATTAGGGTTTTTAACCAATCTTGTGCATCCAATAGGTGTGTTTCTGTAATTTGATGAACATTTAGGTCATTTTCATCCGCCCAATTCTTATTCTTGTCCAATCAGGGTTTTTAACCAATCTTGTGCAACAAACAGGTGTGTTTGTCCAATTAGGATTTTTAACCAATATTGTGCAACCAATAAGTGTGTTTGTGCCATTGGATTAACATTTAGGTCATTTTCATCCTTCCTTGGCTTATTCTTAACCAATTAGTGTTTTTAACCAATATTGGGTATCCAATAGGTGTGTTTGTGTAATTGGACAAACATTTAGGTCATTTTTGTCGTCCCAAAACTTTTTCTTGTCCAATTAGGGTTTTTAACCAATCTTGTGCACCCAATAGGTGTCTTTGTGTGATTGGATGAACATTTAGGTTATTTTCGTCTTTCCTAAGCTTATTCTTGTCCAATTAGGGTTTTTACCCAATCTTATACATCTAATAGGTGTGGTTGTGTCATTTGATGAACATTTACGTCAATTTCGTTCTCCCAAATCTTATTCTTGTCCAATTAGGGTTTTTAACCAATCTTGTGCATCCAATAGGTGTGTTTGTGTCATTAGATGAAAATTTAGGTCATTTTCATTTGCCCAATTCTTATTCTTGTCCAATCAGGGTTTTTAAACAATCTTGTGCCACAAACAGGTGTGTATGTGACATTGGATGAACATTTAGCTCATTTTCGTCCTCCCTAGGCTTATTCTAAACCAATTAGGGTTTTTAACAAATATTGTGCATCCAATATATGTGTTTGTGTCATAGGATGAACATATAGGTCATTTTCGTCCTCCCAAGTCTTGTCCAATTAGGGTTTTTAACCAATCTTGTGCATCCAATAAGTGTGTTTGTGTCATTGGATGAACATTTAGGTCATTTTTATACGCCTAATTCTTATTCTTGTCCAATTAGGTTTTTTAACCAATCTTGTGCAACAAACATGTGTGTTTGTGACATTCGATGAACATTTAGGTCATTTTCGTCCTCCCTAGGCTTATTCTTAACCAATTAAGGTTTTTAACAAATATTGGGCATCCAATAGGTATGTTTTTGTCATTGGATGAACATTTAGGTCATTTTGGTCGTCCATAATCTTTTTCTTGTCTAGTTAGGGTTTTTAACCAATGTTGTGCATCCAATAGGTGTCTTTGTGTCATTGGATGAACATTTAGTTCATTTTTGTCCTCCTGAATCTTATTCTTGTCCAATTAGGATTTTTAACCAATCTTGTGCAACCAATAAGTGTGTTTTTGCCATTGGATTAACATTTAGGTCATTTTCGTCCTCCGTAGGCTTATTCTTAACCAATTAAGGATTTTAACCAATCTTGTGCATCCAATAGGTGTGTATGTGTCATTGGAGGAACATTTAGGTCATTTTTGTCGTCCCAAATATTTTTCTTGTCCAATTAGGCTTTTTAACCAATCTTGTGCATCCAATAGGTGTCTTTGTGTCATTGGATGAACATTTAGGTCATTTTCGTCTTTCCTAAGCTTATTCTTGTCCAATTAGGGTTTTTACCCAATCTTGTACATCTAATAGGTGTGTTTGTGTCATTTGAGGAACATTTAGGTCAATTTCGTTCTCCCAAGTATTATTCTTGTCCAATTAGGGTTTTTAACCAATCTTGTGCATCCAATATGTGTGTTTGTGTCATTGGATTAACATTTAGGTCATTTTTGTCATCCCAAATCTTTTTCTTATCCAATTAGGGTTTTTTATCCAATCTTATGCATCCAATAGGTGTGTTTGTGTCAATGGATTAACATTTTGGTCATTTTCGTCTTTCTTAAGCTTATTCTTGTCCAATTAGGGTTTTTAACCAATCTTGTGCATCCAATAGGTGAGTATGTGTCATTGGATGAACATTTAGGTCATTTTCGTCTTTCCATAACTTATTCTTGTGCAATTAGGGTTTTTATCCAATCTTGTACATCTAATAGGTGTGTTCGAGTCATTGGATGAACATTTAGGTCATCTTCGTCCTCCCAAGTCTTATTCTTGTCCAATTCGGGTTTTTAACCAATCTTGTGCATCCAATAGTTGTGTTTGTGTCATTGGATGAACATTTAGGTCATTTTTGTCCTCCCTAATCTTATTCTTGTCCAATTAGGATTTTTAACCAATATTGTGCAACCAAAAAGTGTGTTTGTGCCATTGGATTAACATTTAGGTCATTTTCGTCCTTCCTTGGCTTATTCTTATCCAATTAGTGTTTTTAACCAATATTGGGCATCCAATAGGTGTGTTTGTGTCATTGGACGAACATTTACGTCATTTTTGTCTTCCCATAACTTTTTCTTGTCCAATTAGGGTTTTTAACCAATCTTGTGCACCCAATAGGTATCTTTGTGTGATTGGATGAACATTTAGGTCATTTTCGTCTTTCCTAAGCTTATTCTTGTCCAATTAGGGTTTTTACCCAATCTTGTACATCTAATAGGTGTGTTTGTGTCATTAGATGAAAATTTAGGTCATTTTCATCCGCCCAATTCTTATTCTTGTCCAATTAGGGTTTTTAACCAATCTTGTGCAACAAACAGGTGTGTATGTAACATTGGATGAACATTTAGCTCATTTTAGTCCTCCCTAGGCTTATTCTAAACCAATTAGGGTTTTTAACCAATATTGTGCATCCAATATGTGTGTTTGTGTCATTGGATGAACATATAGGTCATTTTTGTCCTCCCAAGTCTTGTCCAATTAGGGTTTTTAACCAATCTTGTGCATCCAATAAGTGTGTTTGTGTCATTTGATGAACATTTAGGTCATTTTTATACGCCCAATTCTTATTCTTGTCCAATTAGGGTTTTTAACCAATCTTGTGCAATAAACACGTATGTTTGTGACATTCGATGAATATTTAGGTCATTTTCGTCCTCCCTAGGCTTATTCTTAACCAATTAAGGTTTTTAACCAATCTTGTGCATCCAATAGGTGTGTATGTGTCATTGGATGAACATTTAGGTCATTTTTGTTGTCCCAATCTGTTTCTTGTCCAATTAGGGTTTGTAACCAATCTTGTGCATCCAATAGGTGTGTTTGTGACATTGGATGAACATTTAGGTCATTTTCGTCTTTCCCAATCTTATTCAAGTTCAATTAGGGTTTTTATCCAATCTTGTACATCTAATAGGTGTGTTTGTGTCATCGGATGTGTTTGTGCCTCCAATAGTTGTGTTTGTGTCATTGGATTGACATTTAGGTCATTTTTGTCCTCCCTAATCTTATTCTTGTCCAATTAGGATTTTTAACCAATATTGTGCAACCAATAAGTGTGTTTGTGCCATTGGATTAACATTTAGGACATTTTCGTCCTCCCTAGGCTTATTCTTAACCAATTAGTGTTTTTAACCAACATTGGGCATTCAATAGGTGTGTTTGTGTCATTGGATGAACATTTAGGTCATTTTTGTCTTCCCAAATCTTTTTCTTGTCCAATTAGGGTTCTTAACCAATCTTATGCATCCAATAGGTGTCTTTGTGTCATTGGATTAACATTTAGGTCATTTTTGTCCTCCTTAATCTTATTCTTGTCCAATTAGGGTTTTAAACCAATATTGGGCATCCAATAGGTGTGTTTGTGTCATTGGATGAACATTTAGGTCATTTTTGTCATCCCAAATCTTTGTCTTGTCCAATTAGGATTTTTAGCCAATCTTGTGCATCCAATAGGTTTGTTTGTGTCGTTGGATTAAAATTTAGGTAATTTTCGTCTTTCCAAAGCTTATTCTTGTCAAATTAGGGTTTTTACCCTATCTTGTACATCTAATAGGTGTGTTTGTGTCATTTGATGAACATTTAGGTCAATTTCGTCCTACCAAGTCTTATTCTTGTCCAATTAGGGTTTTTAACCAATCTTGTGGATCCAATAGGTTTGTTTGCGTCATTGGATGAACATTTAGCTCATTTTCATCTGCCCATATCTTATTCTTGTCCAATTAAGGTTTTTAACCAATCTTGTGCAACAAACTAGTGTGTTTGTGACATTCGATGAACATTTAGGTCATTTTTGTCCTCCCAAGGATGATTCTTAACCAATTATGGTTTTTAACCAATCTTGTACATCCAATAGGTGTCTATGTGTCATTGGATGAACATTTTGGTTAGTTTTGTCATCCCAAATATTTTTCTTGTCCAATTAGGCTTTTTAACCAATCTTGTGCATTCAGTAGGTGTGTTTGTGACATTGGATTAACATTTAAGTCATTTTCTTCCTCCCTAGGCTTAGTCTTAACCAATTAGGGTTTTTAACCAATATTGGGCATCCAATAGGTGTGTTTGTGTCATTGGATGACATTTAGGTCATTTTTGTCATCCGAAATGTTTTTCTTGTCCAATTGGGGTTTTTAGACAATCTTGTGCATCTAATAGGTGTGTTTGTGTCACTGGATTAACATTTAGGTCATTTTCATCTTTCCTAAGCTAATTCTTGTGCAATTAGGGTTTTAACCCTATCTTGTACATCTAATAGGTGTGTTTGTGTCATTTGATGAACATTTAGGTCAATTTCGTCCTCCCAAGTGTTATTCTTGATGAATTAGGATATTTAACCAATTTTGTGCATCCAATAGTTGTGTTTGTGTCATTGGATTTACATTTAGGTCATTTTTGTCCTCCCTAATCTAATTCTGGTGCAATTAGGATTTTTAACCAATATTGTGCAACCAATAAGTGTGTTTATGACATTGGATTAACATTCAGGTCATCCAAAAGGTGTGTTTGTGTCATTGGATGAACATTTACGTCATTTTTGTCATCCCAAATCTTTTTCTTGTCCAATTAGGGTTTTTATCCAATTTTGTGCATCCAATATGTGTGTTTGTGTCATTGGATGAACATTTAGGTCATTTTTGTCGTCCCCAATCTTTTTCTTGTCCAATTAGGGTTTTTAACCAATCTTGTGCATTCAATAGGTGTGTGTCTGTCATTGGATGAACATTTAGGTCATTTTCGTCCACCCTAGGCTTATTCTTGTCCAATTAGGGTTTGTAACCAATCTTGTATATCTAATAGGTGTGTTTGTGTCATTTGATGAACATTTAGGTCAATTTTGTCCTCCTAAGTCTTATTCTTGATCAATTAGGATATTTAACCAATCTTCTGCATCCAATAGGTGTCTTTGTGTCATTGGATGAACATTTAGGTCATTTTTGTCCTCTTTATTCTTATTCTTCTCCAATTAGGATTTTTAACCAATCTTGTGCAACTTATAAGTGTGTTTGTGCCATTGGATTAGCATTTAAGTCATTTTCGTCCTCCCTAGGCTTATTCTTAACCAATTAGGGTTTTTAACAAATATTGAGCATCCAATAGGTGTGTTTGTGTCATTGGATGAACATTTAGGTCATTTTTGTCCTCCCAAGTCTTATTCTTGTCCAATTAGGGTTTTTAGCCAATCTTGTGCATCCAATGGTTTTGTTTGTGTCATTGGATGAACATTTAGGTCATTTTTGTCCTCCTTAATATTATTCTTGTCCAACTAGGGTTTTTAACCAATCTTGTGCATCGAATAGGTGTGTGTGTGTCATTGGATGAACATTTTGGTCATTTTCGTCCACCCTAGGCTTATTCTTGTCCAATTAGGGTTTTTAACTAATCTTGTGCATCCAATAGGTGTGTATGTGTCATTGGATGAACATTTAGGTCATTTTCATCTTTCCCATTCTTATTCTTGTTCAATTAGGGTTTTTATCCAATCTTGTACATCTAATAGGTGTGTTTGTGTCATTGGATGAACATATAGGTCTTTTTCGTCCTCCCAAGTCTTATTCTTGTCCAATTAGGGTTTTTAACCAAACTTGTGCATCCAATAGTTGTGTTTGTGTCATTGGACGAACATTTAGGTCATTTTTGTCCTTGCTAATCTTATTCTTCTCCAATTAGGATTTTTACCAAATATTGTGCAACCAATAAGTGTGTTTATGCCATTGGATTAACATTTAGGTCATTTTCGTGCTCCCTAGGCTTATTCTTAACCAATTAGTGTTTTTAACCAACATTGGGCATCCAATTGGTGTGTCTGTGTCATTGGATGAACATTTAGGTCATTTTTGTCGTCCCAAATCTTTTTCTTGTCCAATTAGTGTTTTTAACCAATCTTGTAAATCTAATAGGTTTCTTTGTGTCACTGGATGAACATTTAGATCATTTTTGTCCTCCTTAATCTTATTATTGTCCAATTAGGACTTTTACCCAATCTTGTGCAACAAATAAATGTATTTGTGCCATTGGATTAACATTTAAGTCAATTTCGTTCTCCCTAGGCTTATTCCTAACCAATTAGGGTTTTTAACCAATATTTGGCAACCAAAAGGTGTGTTTGTGACATTGGATCACCATTTAGGTCATTTTTGTCAGCCCAAATATTTTTCTTGTCCAATTCGGATTTTTAACCAATCTTGTGCATTGAGTAGGTGTGTTTGTGCCATTGGATTAACATTTAAGTCATTTTCGTCCTCCCTAGGTTTATTCTTAACCAATTAGGGTTTTTAACCAATATTGGGAATCCAATAGGTGTGTGTGTGTCATTGGATGAACATTTAGGTCATTGTTGTCATCCGAAATCTTTTTCTTGTCCAATTGGTGTTTTTAGCCAATCTTGTGCATCCAATAGGTGTGTTTGTGTCATTGGATTAACATTTAGGTCATTTTCTTCTTTCCTAAGCTTATTCTTGTCCAGTTAGGGTTTTTACGCTATCTTGTACACCTAATAGGGGTGTTTGTGTCATTATATGAACATTTGGGTCAATTTCGTCCCCCCAAGTCTTATTCTTGTCCAATTAGGGTTTTTAACCAATCGTGTGGATCCAATAGGTGTGTATGTGTCATTGGATGAACATTTAGGTCATTTTCGTCTTTTCCAATCTTATTCTTGTTCAATTAGGTTTTTTATCCAATCTGGTACATCGAATAGGTGTGTTTGTGTCATTGGATGAACATTTAGGTCATTTTCGTCCTCCCAAGTCTTGTCTAATTAGGGTTTTTAACCAATCTTGTGCATCCAATGGTTTTGTTTATGTCATTGGATGAACATTTAGGTCATTTTTGTCCTCCTTAATCTTATTCTTGTTTTTAACCAATCTTGTGCATCGAATAGGTGTGTGTGTGTCATTGGTGAACATTTAGGTCATTTTCGTCCACCCTAGGCTTATTCTAGTTCAATTAGGGTTTTTAACTAATCTTGTGCATCCAATAGGAGTGTATGTGTCATTGGATGAACATTTAGGTCATTTTCATCTTTCCCAATCTTATTCTTGTTCAATTAGGGTTTTTATCCAATCTTATACATCTAATAGGTGTGTTTGTGTCATTCGATGAACATATAGGTCATTTTCGTCCTCCCAAGCCTTATTCTTGTCCGATTAGGGTTTTTAACCAATCTTGTGCATCCAATAGTTGTGTTTGTGTCATTGGACGAACATTTAGGTCATTTTTGTCCTTGCTAATCTTATTCTTGTCCAATTAGGATTTTTAACCAATATTGTGCAACCAATAAGTGTGTTTATGCCATTGGATTAACGTTTAGGTCATTTTCGTCCTCCCTAGGCTTAATCTTAACCAATTAGTGTTTTTAACCAACATTGGGCATCCAATTGGTGTGTTTTTGTCATTGGATGAACATTTAGGTCATTTTTGTCGTCCCAAATCTTTTTCTTGTCCAATTAGGGTTTTTAACCAATCTTGTGAATCTAATAGGTTTCTTTGTGTCACTGGATGAACATTTAGGTCATTTTTGTCCTCCTTAATCTTATTCTTTTCCAATTAGGACTTTTACCCAATCTTGTGCAACAAAAAAATGTGTGTGTGCCATTGGATTAACATTTAAGTCATTTTCGTTCTCCCTAGGCTTATTCCTAACCAATTAGGGTTTTTAACCAATATTTGGCAACCAATAGGTGTGTTTCTGTCATTGGATGACCATTTAGGTCATTTTTGTCATCCCAAATATTTTTCTTGTCCAATTAGGATTTTTAACCAATCTTGTGCATTCAGTAGGTGTGTTTGTGCCATTGGATTAACATTTAAGTCATTTTCGTCCTCCCTAGGCTTATTCTTAACCAATTAGGGTTTATAACCAATATTGGACATCCAATAGGTGTGTTTGTGTCATTGGATGAACATTTAGGTCATTTTTGTCATCCGAAATCTTTTTCTTGTCCAATTGGGGTCTTTAGCCAATCTTGTGCATCTAATAGGTGTGTTTGTGTCACTGGATTAACATTTAGGTCATTTTCATCTTTCCTAAGCTAATTCTTGTCCAATTAGGGTTTTAACCCTATCTTGTATATCTAATAGGTGTGTTTGTGTCATTTGATGAACATTTAGGCCAATTTCATCCTCCCAAGTCTTATTCTTGTCCAATTAGGGGTTTTAACCAACTTTGTGCATCCAATAGTTATGTTTGTGTCATTGGATTGACATTTAGGTCATTTTTGTCCTCCCTAGGCTTATTCTTAACCAATTAGTGTTTTTAACCAACATTGGGCATCCAATAGGTGTGTTTGTGTCATTGGATGAACATTTAGGTCAATTTTGTCCTCCTAAGTCTTATTCTTGATCAATTAGGGTATTTAACCAATCTTCTGCATCCAATAGGTGTCTTTGTGTCATTGGATGAACATTTAGGTCATTTTTGTCCTCTTTATCCTTATTCTTGTCCAATTAGGATTTTTAACCAATCTTGTGCAACCTATAAGTGTGTTTGTGCCATTGGATTAGCATTTAAGTCATTTTCGTCCTCCCTAGGCTTATTCTTAACCAATTAGGGTTTTTAACCTATATTGGGCATCCAATGAGGCTTATTCTTAACCTAGGCTTTTTCTTGTCCAATTAGGGTTTTTAACCAATCTTGTGCATTCAATAGGTGTGTTTGTGTCATTGGATAAACATTTAGGTCATTTTCGTCCACCCTAGGCTTATTCTTGTCGAATTAGGGTTTGTTACCAATCTTGTGCATCCAATAGGTGTGTATGTGTCATTGGATGAACATTTAGGTCATTTTCATCTTTCCCAATCTTATTCTTGATCAATTAGGGTTTTTATCCAATCTTGTACATCTAATAGGTGTGTTTGTGTCATTGGATTGACATTTAGGTCATTTTTGTCCTCCCTAATCTTATTCTTGTCCAATTATGGTTTTTAACCAATATTGTGCAATCAATAAGTGTGTTTGTGACACTAGATTAACATTTAGGTCATTTTCGTCATCCCTAGGTTTATTCTTAACCAATTAGTGTTTTTAACAAACATTGGGCATCCAATAGGTGTGTTTGGGTCATTGGATGAACATTTAGGTCATTTTTGTCGTCCCAAATCTTTTTCTTGTCCAATTAGGGTTTTTAACCAATATTGTGCATCCAATAGGTGTCTTTATGTAATTGGATGAACATTCAGGTCATTTTTGTCCTCCTTAATCTTATTCTTGTCCAATTATGGTTTTTAACCAATCTTGTGCAACCAATAAGTGTGTTTGTGACATTGGATCAACATTTAAGTCATTTTCGTCCTCCCTAGGCTTATTCTTAACCAATAAGGGTTTTTAACCAATATTGGGAATCCAATAGGTGTGTTTGTGTCATTGGATGAACATTTAGGTCATTTTTGTCATCCCAATTAGTGTTTTTAGCCAATCTTGTGCATCCAATAGGTGTGTTTGTGTCATTGGATTAACATTTAGGTCATTTTCTTCTTTCCTAAGCTTATTCTTGTCCAGTTAGGGTTTTTACCCTATCTTGTACATCTAATAGGGGTGTTTGTGTCATTATATGAACATTTAGGTCAATTTCGTCCTCCCAAGTCTTATTCTTGTCCAATTAGGGGTTTTAACCAATCTTGTGGATCCAATAGGTGTGTTTGTGTCATTGGACGAACATTTAGCTCATTTTTATCCGCCCAATTCTTATTCTTGTCCCATTAAGGTTTTTAACCAATCTTGTGCAACAAACATGTGTGTTAGTGACATTGGATGAACATTTAGGTCATTTTCGTCCTCCCTAGGCTTATTCTTGTCCAATTAGGGTTTTTAACCAATCTTGTGGATCCAATAGGTGTGTTTGTGTCATTGGACGAACGTTTAGCTCATTTTTATCCGCCCAATTCTTATTCTTGTCAAATTAAGGTTTTTAACCAATCTTGTGCAACAAACATGTGTGTTTGTGTCATTGGATGAATATTTAGGTCATTTTTGTCCTCCGTACACTTAATCATGTCCAATTAGGGTTTTTAACCAATCTTGTGCATCCAATAGGTGTGTATGTGTCATTGGATGAACATTTAGGTCATTTTCGTCTTTTCCAATCTTATTCTTGTTCAATTAGGGTTTTTATCCAATCTGGTACATCGAATAGGTGTGTTTGTGTCATTGGATGAACATTTAGGTCATTTTCGTCCTCCCAAGTCTTGTCCAATTAGGGTTTTTAACCAATCTTGTGCATCCAATGGTTTTGTTTGTGTCATTGGATGAACATTTATGTCATTTTTGTCATCCTTAATCTTATTACTGTCCAACTAGGGTTTTTAACCAATCTTGTGCATCGAATAGGTGTGTGTGTGTGTCATTGGATGAACATTTAGGTCATTTTCGTCCACCCTTGGCTTATTCTTGTCCAATTAGGGTTTTTAACTAATCTTGAGCATCCAATAGGTGTGTATGTGTCATTGGATGAACATTTAGGTCATTTTCATCTTTCCCAATCTTATTCTTGTTCAATTAGGGTTTTTACCCAATCTTGTACATCTAATAGATGTGTTTGTGTCATTGGATGAACCTATAGGTCATTTTCGTCCTCCCAAGTCTTATTCTTGTCCAATTAGGGTTTTTAACCAATCTTGTGCAATAAACAGGTGTTTTTGTGTCATTGGATGAACATTTAGGTCATTTTTGTCCCCCTTAATCTTATTCTTGTCCAACTAGGGTTTTTAACCAATCTTGTGCATCCAATAGGTGTGTGTGTGTGTTATTGGATGAACATTTAGGTCATTTTCGTCGACCCTAGGCTTATTCTTGTCCAATTAGGGTTTTTAACTAATCTTGTGCATCCAATAAGTGTGTATGTGTCATTGTATGAACATTTAGGTCATTTTCGTCCTCCAAAGTCTTATTCTTGTCCAATTAGAATTTTTAACCAATCTTGTGCGTCCAATAGGCGTGTTTGTCTCATTGGATGAACATTTAGCTCATTTTCATCGGCCTAATTCTTATTGTTGTCCAATTAAGGTTTTTAACCAATCTTGTGCAAGAAACAGGTGTGTTGGTGACATTGGATGAACATTTAGGTCATTTTCGTCCACCCTAGGCTTGTTCTTGTCCAATTAGGTTTTTAACCAATCTTGTGCATCCAATAAGTGTGTTTGTGTCATTGGATGATTATTTAGGTCATTTTCGTCCTCCCATGTTTTATTCTTGTCCAATTGGGGTTTTTATCCAATCTTGTGTATCTAATAAGTGTGTTTGTGTCATTAATTGGATTAACATTTAGGTCATTTTCGTCCACCCAAGTCTTATTCTTGTCCATGTAGGGTTTTTAACCAATCTTGTGCATCCAATAGTTGTGTATGTGTCATTGGATGAACATATAGGTCATTTTTGTTTTCCGTAAGCTTATTCTTGTCCAATTAGGATTTTTAACCAATATTGTGCTACCAATAAGTGTGCTTATCCCATTGGATTAACATTTAGGTCATTTTCTTCCTCCCTAGGCTTATTCATAACCAACTAGCGTTTTTAACCAACATTGGGAATCCAATAGGTATGTTTTTGTCATTGGACGAACATTTAGGTCATATTTTTCGTCCCAAATCTTATTCTTGTCCAATTAGGATTTTTAACCAATCTTGTGCATCGAATAGGTGTGTTTGTGTCATTGGATGAACATTTAGCTCATTTTCATCCGCCCAATTCTTATTCTTGTCCAATTAAGGTTTTTGACCAATCTTGTGCAATAAACAGGTGTGTTTGTGACATTGGATGAACATTTAGGTCATTTTCGTCCACCCTAGGCTTATTATTGTCCAATTAGGGTTTTTAACCAATCTTGTGCATTCAATCGGTGTGTATGTGTCATTGGATGAACATTTTGGTCATTTTCGTCTTTCCCATTCATATTCTTGTTCAATTAGGGTTTTTATCCAATCTGGTACATCGAATAGGTGTGTTTGTGTCATTTGATAAACATTTAGGTCATTTTCTTCCTCCCAAGTCTTATACTTGTCTAATTAGGGTTTTTAACCAATCTTGTGCATCCAATGGTTGTGTTTGTGTCATTGGATGAACATTTAGGTCATATTTGTCCTCCTTAATCTTATTCATGTTCAACTATGGTTTTTAACCAATCTTGTGCATCCAATAGGTGTGTGTGTGTCATTGGATGAACATTTAGGTCATTTCCGTCCACCTAGGCTTGTTCTCGTCCAATTAGGGATATTAACTTATCTTGTGCATCCAATAGGTGTGTATGTGTCATTGAATGAACATTTAGGTCATTTTCGTCCTCCCTAAGCTTATTCTTAACCAATTAGGGTTTTTAACCAATATTGGGCATCCAATATGTGTGTTTGTGTCATTGGATGAACATTTAGGTCATTTTTGTCATTCCGAATCTTTTTCTTGTCCAATGAGGGTTTTTAGCCAATCTTGTGCATCCAATATGTGTGTTTGTGTCATTGGATGAACATTTAGGTCATTTTCGACTTTCCAAAGTTATTCTTGTCCAATTAGGGTTTTTACCCTATCTTTTCCATCTAATAGGTGTGTGTGCCATTAGATGAACATTTAGGTCAATTTCGTCCTCCCAAGTCTTATTCTTGTCCAATTAGGGTTTTTAACCAATCTTGTGGATCCAATAAGTGTGTTTGTGTCATTGGATGAACAATTAGCTCATTTTCATCCGCCCAATTCTTATTTTTGTCCAATTAAGGTTTTTAACCAATCTTGTGCAACAAACAAGTGTGAGTGTGACATTGGATGAACATTTAGGTCATTTTCGTCCTCCCAAGTCATATTCTTGTCCAATGGTTTTGTTTGTGTCATTGGATGAACATTTAGTTCATTTTTGTCCTCCTTAATCTTATTCTTGACCAACTAGGGTTTTTAACCAATCTTGTGCATCGAAAAGGTGTGTGTGTGTCATTGGATGAACATTTAGGTCATTTTCGTCCACCCTAAGCTTATTCTTGTCCAATTAGGGTTTTTAACTAATCTTGTGCATCCAATAGGTGTGTATGTTTCATTGGATGAACATTTAGGTCATTTTCATCTTTCGAATTCTTATTCTTGTCAAATTAAGGTTTTTAACCAATCTTGTGCAACAACACAGGTGTGTTTGTGACATTGGATGAACATTTAGGTCATTTTCGTCCACCCTAGGCTTATTCTTGTCCAATTAGGGTTTTTAACCAATTTTGTGCATCCAATAGGTCTGTATGTGTCATAGGATGAACATTTAGGTCATTTTCGTCTTTCCCAATCTTATTCTTTTTCAATTAGGGTTTTTATCCAATCATGTATATCTAACAGGTGTGTTTGTGTCATTGGATGAACATTTAGGTCATTTTCGTCCTCCCAAGTCTTATTCTTGTCCAATTAGGGTTTTTAACCTAACCAATCTTGTGCATCCAATAGTTGTGTTTGTGTCATTAGATGAACATTTATGTCATTTTTGTCCTCCCTAATCTTATTCTTGTCCAATTAGGATTTTTAACCAATACTGTGCAACCAATAAGTGGGTTTATGCCATTGGATTAACATTTAGATCATTCTCATCCTCCCTAGGCTTATTCTAAACCAATTAGTGTTTTTAACCAACATTGGGCATCCAATAGGTGGGATTGTGTCATTGGATGAACATTTAGGTCATTTTTGTCGTCCCAAATCTTTTTCTTGTCCAATTAGGGTTTTTAACCAATCTTGTGCATCCAATAGGTGTCTTTGTGTCATTGGATGAACATTTAGGTCATTTTTGTCGTCCTTAATCTTATTCTTGTTCCACTATGGTTTTTAACAAATCTTGTGCAACCAATAGGTGTGTGTGTGTCATTGGATGAACATTTAGGTCATTTTTGTCCTCCCAAGTCTTATTCTTGTCCAATTAGGGTTTTTAACCAATCTTGTGCATCCAATAATTGTGTTTCTGTCATTGGATGAACATTTAAGTCATTTTCATCTTTCCCAATCTTATTCTTGTTCAATTAGGGTTTTTACCCAATCTTGTACATCTAATAGATGTGTTTGTGTCATTGGATGAACATATTGGTCATTTTCATCCTCCCAAGTCTTATTCTTGTCCAATTAGGGTTTTTAGCCAATCTTGTGCATGCAATAGTTGTGTTTGTGTCATTGGACGAACATTTAGGTCATTTTTGTCCTTCCTAATCTTATTCTTGTCCAATTAGGATTTTTAACCAATATTGTGCAACCAATAAGTGTGTTTTTGCCATTGGATTAACATTTATGTCATTTTCGTCCTCCCTAGGCTTATTCTTAACCAATTATTGTTTTTAACCAACATTGGGCATCCAATTGGTGTGTTTGTGTCATTGCATGAACATTTAGGTCATTTTTGTCGTCCCAAATCTTTTTCTTGTCCAATTAGGGTTTTTAACCAATCTTGTGCATCCAATAGGTGTCTTTGTGTCATTGGATGAACATTTAGGTCATTTTTGTCGTCCTTAATCTTATTCTTGTTCCACTATGGTTTTTAACAAATCTTGTGCAACCAATAGGTGTGTGTGTGTCATTGGATGAACATTTAGGTCATTTTCGTCCTCCCAAGTCTTATTCTTGTCCAATTAGGGTTTTTAACCAATCTTGTGCATCCAATAACTGTGTTTCTGTCATTGGATGAACATTTAGGAAATTTTTGTTTTCCTTAATCTTATTCTTGTCCAATAAGGATTTTTAACCAATCTTGTGCATCCAATAGGTATGTTTGTGTCGTTGGATGAATATTTAGGTCATTTTTGTCCTCCGTACACTTAATCATGTCCAATTAGGGTTTTTAACCAATCTTGTGCATCCAATAGGTGTGTATGTGTCATTGGATGAACATTTAGGTCATTTTCGTCTTTCCCAATCTTATTCTTGTTCAATTTGGGTTTTTATCCTATCTTGTACATCTAATAGGTGTGTTTGTGTCATTGGATGAACATTTAGGTCATTTTCGTCCTCCCAAGTCTTGTCCAATTAGTGTTTTTAACCAATCTTGTGCATCCAATGGTTTTGTTTGTGTCATTGGATGAACATTTAGGTCATTTTTGTCCTCCTTAATCTTATTATTGTCCAACTAGGGTTTTTAACCAATCTTGTGCATCGAATAGGTGTGTGTGTGTCATTGGATGAACATTTAGGTCATTTTCGTCCACCCTAGGCTTATTCTTGTCCAATTAGGGTTTTTAATTAATCTTGTGCATCCAATAGGTGTGTATGTGTCATTGGATGAACATTTAGGTCATTTTCATCTTTCCCAATCTTATTCTTGTTCAATTAGGGTTCTTACCCAATCTTGTACATCTAATAGGTGTGTTTGTGTCATTGGATGAACATATAGGTCATTTTCATCCTCCCAAGTCTTATTCTTGTCCAATTAGGGTTTTTAGCCAATCTTGTGCATTCAATAGTTGTGTTTGTGTCATTGGACGAACATTTAGGTCATTTTTGTCCTTCCTAATCTTATTCTTGTCCAATTAGGATTTTTAACCAATATTGTGCAACCAATAAGTGTGTTTTTGCCATTGGATTAACATTTAGGTCATTTTCGTCCTCCCTAGGCTTATTCTTAACCAATTATTGTTTTTAACCGACATTGGGCATCCAATTGGTGTGTTTGCGTCATTGCATGAACATTTAGGTCATTTTTGTCGTCCCAAATCTTTTTCTTGTCCAATCAGGGTTTTTAACCAATCTTGTGCATCCAATAGGTGTCTTTGTGTCATTGGATGAACATTTAGGTCATTTTTGTCGTCCTTAATCTTATTCTTGTTCCACTATGGTTTTTAACAAATCTTGTGCAACCAATAGGTGTGTGTGTGTCATTGGATGAACATTTAGGTCATTTTCGTCCTCCCAAGTCTTATTCTTGTCCAATTAGGGTTTTTAACCAATCTTGTGCATCCAATAATTGTGTTTCTGTCATTGGATGAATATTTAGGAAATTTTTGTTTTCCTTAATCTTATTCTTGTCCAATTAGGATTTTTAACCAATCTTGTGCATCCAATAGGTATGTTTGTGTCGTTGGATGAATATTTAGGTCATTTTTGTCCTCTGTACACTTAATCATGTCCAATTAGGGTTTTTAACCAATCTTGTGCATCCAATAGGTGTGTATGTGTCATTGGATGAACATTTAGGTCATTTTCGTCTTTCCCAATCTTATTCTTGTTCAATTTGGGTTTTTATCCAATCTTGTACATCTAATTGGTGTGTTTGTGTCATTGGATGAACATTTAGGTCATTTTCGTCCTCCCAAGTCTTGTCCAATTAGGGTTTTTAACCAATCTTGTGCATCCAATGGTTTTGTTTGTGTCATTGGATGAACATTTAGGTCATTTTTCTCCTCCTTAATCTTATTATTGTCCAACTAAGGTTTTTAACCAATCTTGTGCATCGAATAGGTGTGTGTGTGTCATTGGATGAACATTTAGGTCATTTTTCGTCCACCCTAGGCTTATTCTTGTCCAATTAGGGTTTTTAATTAATCTTGTGCATCCAATAGGTGTGTATGTGTCATTGGATGAACATTTAGGTCATTTTCATCTTTCCCAATATTATTCTTGTTCAATTAGGGTTTTTACCCAATCTTGTACATCTAATAGGTGTGTTTGTGTCATTGGATGAACATATAGGTCATTTTCATCCTCCCAAGTCTTATTCTTGTCCAATTAGGGTTTTTAGCCAATCTTGTGCATGCAAGAGTTGTGTTTGTGTCATTGGACGAACATTTAGGTCATTTTTGTCCTTCCTAATCTTATTCTTGTCCAATTAGGATTTTTAACCAATATTGTGCAACCAATAAGTGTGTTTTTGCCATTGGATTAACATTTAGGTCATTTTCGTCCTCCCTAGGCTTATTCTTAACCAATTATTGTTTTTAACCGACATTGGGCATCCAATTGGTGTGTTTGTGTCATTGCATGAACATTTAGGTCATTTTTGTCGTCCCAAATCTTTTTCTTGTCCAATTAGGGTTTTTAACCAATCTTGTGCATCCAATAGGTGTCTTTGTGTCATTGGATGAACATTTAGGTCATTTTTGTCGTCCTTAATCTTATTCTTGTTCCACTATGGTTTTTAACAAATCTTGTGCAACCAATAGGTGTGTGTGTGTCATTGGATGAACATTTAGGTCATTTTCGTCCTCCCAAGTCTTATTCTTGTCCAATTAGGGATTTTAACCAATCTTGTGCATCCAATAATTGTGTTTCTGTCATTGGATGAACATTTAGGAAATTTTTGTTTTCCTTAATCTTATGCTTGTCCAATTAGGATTTTTAACCAATCTTGTGCATTCAATAGGTATGTTTGTGTCGTTGGATGAATATTTAGGTCATTTTTGTTCTCCGTACACTTAATCATGTCCAATTAGGGTTTTTAACCAATCTTGTGCATCCAATAGGTGTGTATGTGTCATTGGATGAACATTTAGGTCATTTTCGTCTTTCCCAATCTTATTCTTGTTCAATTTGGGTTTTTATCCAATCTTGTACATCTAATAGGTGTGTTTGTGTCATTGGATGAACATTTAGGTCATTTTCGTCCTCCCAAGTCTTGTCCAATTAGGGTTTTTAACCAATCTTGTGCATCCAATGGTTTTGTTTGTGTCATTGGATGAACATTTAGGTCATTTTTGTCCTCCTTAATCTTATTATTGTCCAACTAGGGTTTTTAACCAATCTTGTGCATCGAATAGGTGTGTGTGTGTCATTGGATGAACATTTAGGTCATTTTCGTCCACCCTAGGCTTATTCTTGTCCAATTAGGGTTTTTAATTAATCTTGTGCATCCAATAGGTGTGTATGTGTCATTGGATGAACATTTAGGTCATTTTCATCTTTCCCAATCTTATTCTTGTTCAATTAGGGTTTTTACCCAATCTTATACATCTAATAGGTGTGTTTGTGTCATTGGATGAACATATAGGTCATTTTCATCCTCCCAAGTCTTATTCTTGTCCAATTAGGGTTTTTAGCCAATCTTGTGCATGCAATAGTTGTGTTTGTGTCATTGGACGAACATTTAGGTCATTTTTGTCCTTCCTAATCTTATTCTTGTCCAATTAGGATTTTTAACCAATATTGTGCAACCAATAAGTGTGTTTTTGCCATTGGATTAACATTTAGGTCATTTTCGTCCTCCCTAGGCTTATTCTTAACCAATTATTGTTTTTAACCGACATTGGGCATCCAATTGGTGTGTTTGTGTCATTGCATGAACATTTAGGTCATTTTTGTCGTCCCAAATATTTTTCTTGTCCAATTAGGGTTTTTAACCAATCTTGTGAATCTAATAGGTTTCTTTGTGTCACTGGATGAACATTTAGGTCATTTTTGTCCTCCTTAATCTTATTCTTGTCCAATTAGGACTTTTACCCAATCTTGTGCAACAAATAAATGTGTTTGGGCCATTGGATTAACATTTAAGTCATTTTGGTCCTCCCTAGGCTTATTCTTAACCAATTAGGGTTTTTAACCAATATTGGGCATCCAATAGGTGTGTTTGTGTAATTGGATGAACATTTAGGTCATTTTTGTCATCCGAAATCTTTTTCTTGTCCAATTGGGGTTTTTAGCCTATCATGTGCATCTAATAGGTGTGTTTGTGTCACTGGATTAACATTTAGGTCATTTTCATCTTTCCTAAGCTAATTTTTGTCCAATTAGGGTTTTTACCTTATCTTGTACATCTAATAGGTGTGTTTGTGTCATTTGATGAACATTTAGGTCAATTTCGTCGTCCCAAGTCTTATTCTTGATCAATTAGGGTTTTTAACCAATTTTGTGCATCCAATAGTTGTGTTTGTGTCATTGGATTGACATTTAGGTCATTTTTGCCCTCCCTAATCTTATTCTTGTCCAATTAGGATTTTTAACCAATATTGTGCAACCAATAAGTGTGTTTATCACATTGGATTAACATTTAGGTAATTTTCGTCATCCCTAGGATTATTCTTAACCAATTAGTGTTTTTAACAAACATTGGGCATCCAATAGGTGTGTTTGTGTCATTGGATGAACATTTAGGTCATTTTTGTCGTCCCAAATCTTTGTCTTGTCGAATTAGGGTTTTTAACCAATATTGTGCATCCAATAGGTGTTTTTGTGTCATTGGATGAACATTTAGGTCATTTTTGTCCTCCTTAATCTTATTCTTGTCCAATTATGGTTTTTAACCAATCTTGTGCAACCAATAAGTGTGTTTGTGACATTGGATTAACATTTAAGTCATTTTCGTCCTCCCTAGGCTTATTCTTAACCAATAAGGGTTTTTAACCAATATTGGGCATCCAATAGGTGTGTTTGTGTCATTGGATGAACAATTAGCTCATTTTCATCCGCCCGATTCTTATTCTTGTCCAATTAAGGTTTTTAACCAATCTTGTGCAATAAACAGGTGTGTTTGTGACATTGGATGAACATTTAGGTCATTTTCGACCACCCTAGGCTTATTATTGTCCAATTCGGGTTTTTAACCAATCTTGTGCATTCAATTGGTGTGTATGTGTCATTCGATGAACATTATGGTCATTTTTGTCTTTCCCATTCTTATTCTTGTTCAATTAGGGTTTTTATCCAATCAGGTACATCGAATAGGTGTGTTTGTGTCATTGGATGAACATTTAGGTCATTTTTGTCCTCCCAAGTCTTATTCTTGTCCATTTAGGGTTTTTAACCAATAGGTGTGTTTGTGTCATTGGATGAACATTTAGGTCATTTTTGTCCTCCCAAGTCCTATTCTTGTCCAATTAGGGTTTTTAACCAATCTTGTGCATCCAATAGTTGTGTTTGTGTCATTGGATGAACATTTAGGTCATTTTTGTCCTCCCTAATCTTATTCTTGTCCAATTAGGGTTTTTAGCCAATCTTGTGCATCCAATAGGTGTGTTTGTGTCATTGGATTAACATTTAGCTCATTTTCGTCTTTCCTAAGCTTATTCTTGTCCAATTAGGGTTTTTACCCTATCTTGTACATCTAATAGGTGTGTGTGTCATTAGATGAACATTTAGGTCAATTTCGTCCTCCCAATTCTTATTATTGTCCAATTAAGGTTTTTAACCAATCTTGTGCAATAAACAGGTGTGTTTGTGACATTAGATGAACATTTAGGTCATTTTGGTCCACCCTAGGCTTATTCTTGTCCAATTAGGGTTTTTAAACAATCTTGTGGATCAAATAGGTGTGTTTCTGTCATTGGATGAACATTTAGCTCATTTTCATCCGCCCAATTCTTATTCTTGTCCAATTTAGATTTTTAACCAATCTTGTGCAACCAATAAGTGTATTTGTGCCATTGGATTAACATTTAAGTCATTTTCGTCCTCCATAGGCATATTCTTGTCCAATTAGGGTTTTTACCCTATCTTGTACATCTAATAGGTGTGTTTGTGTCATTGGATGAACATTTAGGTCATTTTTGTCATCCCAAATCTTTTTCTTGTCCAATTACGGTTTTTAGCCAATCTTGTGCATCCAATAGGTGTGTTTGTGTCATTGGATTAACATTTAGGTCATTTTCGTCTTTCCTAAGCTTATTCTTGTCCAATTAGGGTTTTTACCCTATCTTGTACATCTAATAGGTGTGTTTGTATCATTTGATGAACATTTAGGTCAATTTCGTCCTCCCAAGTCTTATTCTTGTCCAATTAGGGTTTTTAACCAATCTTGTCGATCCAATAGGTGCGTTTATGTCATTGGATGAACATTTAGCTCATTTTCATCCGCCCAATTCTTATTCTTGTCCAATTAAGGTTTTTAACCAATCTTATACAATAAAGAGGTGTGTTTGTGAAATTGGATGAACATTAAGGTCATTTTCGTCCACCCTAGGCTTATTCTTGTCCAATTAGGGTTTTTAACCAATCTTGTGCATCCAATCGGTGTGTATGTGTCATTGGATGAACATTTAGGCCATTTTCGTCTTTCCCAATCTTATTCTGGTTCAATTAGGGTTTTTATACATTCTGGTACATCGAATAGGTGTGTTTATGTCATTGGATAAACATTTAGGTCATTTTCGTCCTCCCAAGTCTTGTCCAATTAGGGTTTTTAACCAATCTTTTGCATCCAATAGTTGTGTTTGTGTCATTGGATGAACATTTAGGTCATTTTTGTCCTCCTTAATCATATTCTTATCAAATTAGAATTTTTAACCAATCTTGTGCAACCAATAAGTGTGTTTGTGCCACTGGATTAACATTTAAGTCATTTTCGTCCTCCCTAGGTTTATTCTTAACCAATTAGGGTTTTTAACCAATATTGGGCATCCAATAGGCGTGTTTGTGTCATTGTATTAACATTTAGGTCATTTTTGTCATCCATAATCTTTTTCTTGTCCAATTAGGGTTTTTATCCAATGTTGTGCATCCAATAGGTTTGTTTGTGTTATTGGATTAACATTTAGGTCATTTTCGTCTTTCCAAAGCTTATTCTTGTCCAATTAGGGTTTTTAACCAATCTTGTGCATTTAATAGCTGTGTTTATGTCATTGGATGAACATTTAGGTCATTTTTGTCCTCCTTAATCTAATTTTTGTCATTTTCGTCCTGCTAAGTCTTATTCTTGTACAATTAGGGGTTTTAACCAATCTAGTGCAACCAATAGGTGTGTTTGTGTCATTGTATAAACATTTAGGTCATTTTCGTCATCCCTAGGCTTATTCTTAACCAATTAGGGTTTTTAACCAATCATGTGCCTGCAATAGGTGTATTTGTGTCATTGGACGAACATTAAGGTCATTTTCGTCCTCCCTAGGCATATCCTTGTCCAATTAAGTGTTTTAAGAAATCTTATGCATCCAATAAGTTCATTTGTGTCGTTGGATTAACATTTAGATCATTTTCGTCCTCCATAGGCTTATGCTGAATCAATTAGCGTTTTTAACCAATCTTGTGCATCCAATAGATGCGTTTGTGTGATTGTATGAACATTTAGGTCTTTTTCTTTTTCCCTAGGCTTATTCTTGGCCAATTATGGTTTTTAAGCAACGTTGTGCATCCAATAAGGTCGTTTTTGTCGTTGGATTAACATTTAGGTCATTTTCGTCCTCCCAAGGCTTATTCGTAATCAATTAGGGTTTTTAACAAATCTTGTGCATCCAACATGTGTGTTTGTGTCATTGGACGAGTATTTAGGTCATTTTCGTCGTCCCTAGGCTTATTCTTGTCCAATTAGGGTTTTTAAGCATCTTGTGCATCCAATAGGTGTGTTTGTGTCATTGGACGAACATTTAGGTCATTTTCGTTCTCCCTAGGCTTATTCATGTCCAATTAGGGTTTTTAAGCAATCTTGTGCATCCAAGAAGTTCATTTCTGTCGTTGGATGAACATTTAGGTAATTTTTGTCCTGTTAAGTCTTATTCTTGTACAATTAGGGGTTTTAACCAATCTTGTGCAACCAATACGTGTGTTAGTGACATTGGATTAAAATTTAAGTCATTTTCGACCTCCATAGGCTTATTCTTAACCAATAAGGGTTTTTAACCAATATTGGGCATCCAATAGGTGTGTTTGTGTCATTGGATGAACATTTAGGTCATTTTTGTCCTCTCAAGTCTTATTCTTGTCCAATTAGGGTTTTTAACCAATAGGTGTGTTTGTGTCATTGGATGAACATTTAGGTCATTTTCGTCCTCCCAAGTCTTATTCTTGTCCAATTAGGGTTTTTAACCAATCTTGTGCATCCAATAGTTGTGTTTGTGTCATTGGATGAACATTTAGGTCATTTTTGTCCTCCCTAATCTTATTCTAGTCCAATTAGGGTTTTTAGCCAATCTTGTGCATCCAATAGGTGTGTTTGTGTCATTGGATTAACATTTAGCTCATTTTCGTCTTTCCTAAGCTTATTCTTGTCGAATTAGGGTTTTTACCCTATCTTGTACATCTAATAGGTGTGTGTGTCATTTGATGAACATTTAGGTCAATGTCGTCCTCCCAATTCTTATTATTGTCCAATTAAGGTTTTTAACCAATCTTGTGCAATAAACAGGTGTGTTTGTGACATTAGATGAACATTTAGGTCATTTTCGTCCACCCTAGGCTTATTCTTGTCCAATTAGGGTTTTTAACCAATCTTGTGGATCAAATAGGTGTGTTTGTGTCATTGGATGAACATTTAGCTCATTTTCATCCGCCCAATTCTTATTCTTGTGCAATTTAGATTTTTAACCAATCTTGTGCAACCAATAAGTGTGTTTGTGCCATTAGATTAAGATTTAAGTCATTTTCGTCCTCCATAGGCATATTCTTGTCCAATTAGGGTTTTTACCCTATCTTGTACATCTAATAGGTGTGTTTGTGTCATTGGATGAACATTTAGGTCATTTTTGTCATCCCAAATCTTTTTCTTGTCCAATTACGGTTTTTAGCCATTCTTGTGCATCCAATAGGTGTGTTTGTGTCATTGGATTAACATTTAGGTCATTTTCGTCTTTCCTAAGCTTATTCTTGTCCAATTAGGGTTTTTACCCTATCTTGTACATCTAATAGGTGTGTTTGTATCATTTGAAGAACATTTAGGTCAATTTCGTCCTGCCAAGTCTTATTCTTGTCCCATTAGGGTTTTTAACCAATCTTGTGGATCCAATAGGTGCGTTTGTGTCATTGGATGAACATTTAGCTCATTTTCATCCGCCCAATTCTTATTCTTGTCCAATTAAGGTTTTTAAACAATCTTGTGCAACAAAGAGGTGTGTTTGTGAAATTGGATGAACATTTAGGTCCTTTTCGTCCACCCTAGGCTTATTCTTGTCCAATTAGGGTTTTTAACCAATCTTGTGCATCCAATCATTGTGTATGTGTCATTGGATGAACATTTAGGTCATTTTCGTCTTTCCCATTTTTATTGTTGTTCAATTAGGGTCTTTATACAATTTGGTACATCGAATAACTGTGTTTATGTCATTGGATGAACATTTAGGTCATTTTCGTCCTCCCAAGTCTTGTCCAATTAGGGTTTTTAACCAATCTTTTGCATCCAATAGTTGTGTTTGTGTCATTGGATGAACATTTAGGTCATTTTTGTCCTCCTTAAACAAATTCTTATCAAATTAGGATTTTTAACCAATCTTGTGTAACCAATAAGCGTGTTTGTGCCACTGGATTAACATTTAAGTCATTTTGGTCGTCCCTAGGCTTATTCTTGTCCAATTAGCGTTTTTAAGCATCTTGTGCATCCAATAGGTGTGTTTGGGTCATTGGACGAACATATTGGTCATTTTCGTTCTCGCTAGGCTTATTCATGTCCAATTAGGGTTTTCAACCAATCTTGTGCATCCAACATGTGTGTTTGTGTCATTGGACGAGCATTTAGGTCATTTTCGTCGTCCCTAGGCTTATTCTTGTCCAATTAGGGTTTTTAAGTATCTTGTGCATCCAATAGGGGTGTTTGTGTCATTGGACGAACATTTAGGTCGTTTTCGTTCTCCCTAGGCTTATTCATGTCCAATTAGGGTTTTTAAGCAATCTTGTGCATCCAAGAAGTTCATTTGTGTCGTTGGATTAACATTTAGGTTATTTTCGACCTGCTCAGTCTTATTCTTGTACAATTAGGGGTTTTAACCAATGTTGTGCAACCAATAGGTGTGTTTGTGTCATTGTATGAATATTTAGGTCGTTTTCATCCACCCTATGCTTATTCTTAACCAATTAGGGTTTTTAACCAATCTTGTGCATCCAATAGTTGTGTTTGTGTCATTGGATGAACATTTAGGTCATTTTTGTCCTCCCTAATCTTATTCTAGTCCAATTAGGGTTTTTAGCCAATCTTGTGCATCCAATAGGTGTGTTTGTGTCATTGGATTAACATTTAGCTCATTTTCGTCTTTCCTAAGCTTATTCTTGTCGAATTAGGGTTTTTACCCTATCTTGTACATCTAATAGGTGTGTGTGTCATTTGATGAACATTTAGGTCAATGTCGTCCTCCCAATTCTTATTATTGTCCAATTAAGGTTTTTAACCAATCTTGTGCAATAAACAGGTGTGTTTGTGACATTAGATGAACATTTAGGTCATTTTCGTCCACCCTAGGCTTATTCTTGTCCAATTAGGGTTTTTAACCAATCTTGTGGATCAAATAGGTGTGTTTGTGTCATTGGATGAACATTTAGCTCATTTTCATCCGCCCAATTCTTATTCTTGTGCAATTTAGATTTTTAACCAATCTTGTGCAACCAATAAGTGTGTTTGTGCCATTGGATTAAGATTTAAGTCATTTTCGTCCTCCATAGGCATATTCTTGTCCAATTAGGGTTTTTACCCTATCTTGTACATCTAATAGGTGTGTTTGTGTCATTGGATGAACATTTAGGTCATTTTTGTCATCCCAAATCTTTTTCTTGTCCAATTACGGTTTTTAGCCATTCTTGTGCATCCAATAGGTGTGTTTGTGTCATTGGATTAACATTTAGGTCATTTTCGTCTTTCCTAAGCTTATTCTTGTCCAATTAGGGTTTTTACCCTATCTTGTACATCTAATAGGTGTGTTTGTATCATTTGAAGAACATTTAGGTCAATTTCGTCCTGCCAAGTCTTATTCTTGTCCCATTAGGGTTTTTAACCAATCTTGTGGATCCAATAGGTGCGTTTGTGTCATTGGATGAACATTTAGCTCATTTTCATCCGCCCAATTCTTATTCTTATCCAATTAAGGTTTTTAAACAATCTTGTGCAACAAAGAGGTGTGTTTGTGAAATTGGATGAACATTTAGGTCCTTTTCGTCCACCCTAGGCTTATTCTTGTCCAATTTGGGTTTTTAACCAATCTTGTGCATCCAATCATTGTGTATGTGTCATTGGATGAACATTTAGGTCATTTTCGTCCTCCCAAGTCTTGTCCAATTAGGGTTTTTAACCAATCTTTTGCATCCAATAGTTGTGTTTGTGTCATTGGATGAACATTTAGGTCATTTTTGTCCTCCTTAAACAAATTCTTATCAAATTAGGATTTTTAACCAATCTTGTGTAACCAATAAGCGTGTTTGTGCCACTGGATTAACATTTAAGTCATTTTGGTCGTCCCTAGGCTTATTCTTGTCCAATTAGCGTTTTTAAGCATCTTGTGCATCCAATAGGTGTGTTTGGGTCATTGGACGAACATATTGGTCATTTTCGTTCTCGCTAGGCTTATTCATGTCCAATTAGGGTTTTTAAGCAATCCTGTGCATCCAAGAAGTTCATTTGTGTCGTTGGATTAACATTTAGGTTATTCTCGTCCTGCTAAGTCTTATTCTTGTACAATTAGGGGTTTTAACCAATCTTGTGCAACCAATAGGTGTGTTTGTGTCATTCTATGAACATTTAGGTCATTTTCGTCTTTCTTAAGCTTATTCTTGTCCAATTAGGGTTTTTACCCTATCTTGTACATCTAATAGGTGTGTTTCTGTCATTTGATGAACATTTAGGTCAATTTCGTCATCCCAAGTCTTATTCTTGTCCTGTTAGGGTTTTTAACCAATCTTCTGCATCCAATAGGTGTGCTTGTTTCATTGGATGAACATTCAGCTCATTTTCATCAGCCCAATTCTTATTCTTGTCCAATTATAGTTTTATACCAATCTTATGCAACAAACAAGTGTGTTTGTGTCATTGGATGAACATTTAGGTCATTTTCATCCTCCATAGGCTTATTCTTAACCAATTAGGGTTTTTAACCAATCTTGTGTATCCAATAGGTGTGTTTGTGTCATTGGACGAACATTTAGGTCATTTTCATCCGCCCTAGGCTAATTCATGTCCAATTAGGGTTTTTAAGCAATCTTATGCATCCAAGAAGTTCATTTGTGTCGTTGGAATAACATTTAGGTTATTTTAGTCCTGCTCAGTCTTATTCTTGTACAATTAGGGGTTTTAACCAATCTTGTGCAACCAATAGGTGTGTTTGTGTCATTGTATGAATATTTAGGTCGTTTTCATCCACGCTATGCTTATTCTTTGCCAATTAGGGTTTTTAAGCAATCTTGTGCATCCAATAAGTTCATTTGTGTCGTTGGATGAATATTTAGGTCATTTTCGTTCTCCCAAGTCTTATTCTTTACCAATTAGGGTTTTTAACCAATCTTGTTCATCCAATAGTTGTGTTTGTGTCATTGGATGAACATTTCGGTCATTTTCCTCCGCCCATCTAATTAGGGTTTTTCACCAATCTTGTGCAACAAACAAGTGTGTTTGTGTCATTGGATGAACATTTAGGTCATTTTCGTCCTCCCTAGGCTTATTCTTAACCAATTAGGGTTTTTAACCAATCTTGTGCATCCAACAGGTGTGTTTGTGTCATTGGACGAACATTTAGGTCATTTTCGTACCCCCTGGGCTTATTCATGTGCAATTAGGGTTTTTAAGAAATCTTGTGCATCCAAGAAGTTCATTTGTGTCGTTGGATTAACATTTAGGTTATTTTCGTCCTGCTAAGTCTTATTCTTGTACAATTAGGGTTTTATACCAATCTTGTGCATCCAACATGTGTGTTTGTGTCATTGGACGAGCATTTAGGTCATTTTCGTCGTCCCTAGGCTTATTCTTGTCCAATTAGGGTTTTTAAGTATCTTGTGCATCCAATAGGTGTGTTTGTGTCATTGGACGAACATTTAGGTCGTTTTCGTTCTCCCTAGGCTTATTCATGTCCAATTAGGGTTTTTAAGCAATCTTGTGCATCCAAGAAGTTCATTTGTGTCGTTGGATTAACATTTAGGTTATTTTCGACCTGCTCAGTCTTATTCTTGTACAATTAGGGGTTTTAACCAATGTTGTGCAACCAATAGGTGTGTTTGTGTCATTGTATGAATATTTAGGTCGTTTTCATCCACCCTATGCTTATTCTTAACCAATTAGGGTTTTTAACCTATCTTGGGCATCCAATAGGTGTGTTTGTGTCATTGGATGAACATTTAGGTCATTTTTGTCATCCCAAATCTTTTTCTTGTCCAATTAGAGTCTGTAACCAATCTTGTGCATGCAATAGGTGTGTTTGTGTCATTGGATGAACATTTTGCTCGTTTTCGTCTTTCTTAAGCTTATTCTTGTCCAATTAGGGTTTTTACCCTATCTTGTACATCTAATAGGTGTGTTTCTGTCATTTGATGAACATTTAGGTCAATTTCGTCATCCCAAGTCTTATTCTTGTCTTGTTAGGGTTTTTAACCAATCTTCTGCATCCAATAGGTGTGCTTGTTTCATTGGATGAACATTGAGCTCATTTTCATCCGCCCAATTCTTATTCTAGTACAATTAGGGTTTTATACCAATCTTATGCAACAAACAAGTGTGTTTGTGTCATTGGATGAACATTTAGGTCATTTTCGTCCTCCATAGGCTTATTCTTAACCAATTAGGGTTTTTAACCAATCTTGTGTATCCAATAGGTGTGTTTGTGTCGTTGGACGAACATTTAGGTCATTTTCATCCGCCCTAGGCTAATTCATGTCCAACTAGGGTTTTTAAGCAATCTTGTGCATCCAAGAAGTTCATTTGTGTCGTTGGAATAATATTTAGGTTATTTTCGTCCTGCTCAGTCTTATTCTTGTACAATTAGGGGTTTTAACCAATCTTGTGCAACCAATAGGTGTGTTTGTGTCATTGTATGAATATTTAAGTCGTTTTCATCCACCCTATGCTTATTCTTTGCCAATTAGGGTTTTTAAGCAATCTTGTGCATCCAATAAGTTCATTTGTGTCGTTGGATGAACATTTAGGTCATTTTCATCCTCCCAAGTCTTATTCTTTACCATTTAGGGTGTTTAACCAATCTTGTGCATCCAATAGTTGTGTTTGTGTCATTGGATGAACATTTCAGTCATTTTTGTCCTCCCTAATCTTATTCTTGTCCAATTAGGGTTTTTCACCAATCTTGTGCAACAAACAAGTGTGTGTGTGTCATTGGATGAACATTTAGGTCATTTTCGTCCTCCCTAGGCTTATTCTTAACCAATTAGTGTTTTTAACCAATCTTGTGCATCCAGCAGGTGTGTTTGTGTCATTGGACGAACATTTAGGTCATTTTCGTCCCCCCTAGGCTTATTCATGTCCAATTAGGGTTTTTAAGAAATCTTGTGCATCCAAGAAGTTCATTTGTGTCGTTGAATTAACATTTAGGTTATTTTCGTCCTATTAACATTTAGGTTATTTGTGTCCAATTAGGGGTTTTAACCAATCTTGTGCAACCAATAGGTGTGTTTGTGTCATTGTATGAACATTTAGGTCGTTTTCGTCCTTCCTAGGCTTATTCTTAACCAATTAGGGTTTTTAACCTATCTTGGGCATCCAATAGGTGTGTTTGTGTCATTGGATGAACATTTAGGTCATTTTTGTCATCCCAAATCTTTTTCTTGTCCAATTAGAGTCTGTAACCAATCTTGTGCATGCAATAGGTGTTTTGTATCATTGGATGAACATTTAGCTCATTTTCGTCTTTCTTATGCTTATTCTTGTCCAATTAGGGTTTTTACCCTATCTTGTACATCTAATAGGTGTGTTTCTGTCATTTGATGAACACTTAGGTCAATTTCGTCATCCCAAGTCTTATTCTTGTCCTGTTAGGGTTTTTAACCAAACTTCTGCACCTAATAGGTGTGCTTGTTTCATTGGATGAACATTTAGGTCATTTTCATCCGCCCAATTCTTATTCTTGTCCAATTAGGGTTTTTATCAAATCTTGTGCAACAAACAAGTGTGTTTGCGTCATTGGATGAATATTTAGGTCATTTTTCGTCCTCCATAGGCTTATTCTTAACTAATTAGGGTTTTTAACCAATCTTGTGCATCCAATAGGTGTGTTTGTGTCATTGGACGAACATTTAGGTCATTTTCATCCTCCCTAGGCTAATTCATGTCCAATTAGCTTTATTAAGCAATCTTGTGCATCCATGAAGTTCATTTGTGTCGTTGGATTAACATTTAGGTTATTTTCGTCCTACTCCGTCTTATTCTTGTACAATTAGGGGTTTTAACCAATCTTGTGCAACCAATAGGTATGTTTGTGTCATTGTATGAATATTTAGGTCGTTTTCATCCACCCTATGCTTATTCTTTGCCAATTAGGGTTGTTAAGCAATCTTGTGCATCCAATAAGTTCATTTGTGTCGTTGGATGAACATTTCGGTCATTTTCGTCCTCCCAAGTCTTATTCTTTACCAATTAGGGTTTTTAACCAATCTTGTGCATCCAATAGTTGGGTTTGTGTCATTGGATGAACATTTCGGTCATTTTTGTCCTCCCTAATCTTATTCTTGTCCAATTAGGACTTTTAACCAATCTTGTGCAACCTATAAGTGTGTTTGTGCCATTGGATTAACATTTAGGTCATTTTCGTCCTCCCTAGGCTTATTCATAACCAATTAGGGTTTTTAACCTATATTGGGCATCCAATAGGTGTGTTTATCTCATTGGATGAACATTTAGGTCATTTTTGTCATCCCAAATCTTTTTCTTGTCCGATTAGAGTTTGTAACCAATCTTGTGCTTGCAATAGGTGTATTTGTGTCATTGGACGAACATTAAGGTCATTTTCGTCCTCCCTAGGTTTATTCTTGTCCAATTAAGGTTTTTGAGCAATCTTGTGCATCCAATAAGTTCATTTGTGTCGTTGGATTGAGATTTAGATCATTTTCCTCCTCCATAGGCTTATTCTTAATCAATTATAGTTTTTAACCAATCTTGTGCATCCAATAGATGCATTTGTGTCATTGTATGAACATTTAGGTCTTTTTCGTCCTCCCTAGGCTTATTCTTGTCTAATTATGGTTTTTAAGCAACATTGTGCATCCAATAAGGTCGATTTTGTCGTTGGATTAACATTTGGGTCATTTTCGTCCTCCCTAGTCTTAATCTTAATCAATTAGGGTTTTTAACCAATCTTGTGCATCCAACATGTGTGTTTGTGTCATTGGACGAGCATTTAGATCATTTTCGTCGTCCCTAGGCTTATTCTTGTCCAATTAGGGTTCTTAAGCATCTTGTGCATCCAATAGGTGTGTTTGTGTCGTTGGACGAACATTTAGGTCATTTTCGTTCTCCCTAGGCTTATTGATGTCCAATTATGGTTTTCAAGCAATCTTGTGCATCCAAGAAGTTCATTTGTGTTGTTGGATTAACATTTAGGTTATTTTCGTCCTGCTAAGTCTTATTCTTGTACAATTAGGTTTTTTAACCAATCTTGTGTATCTAACATGTGTGTTTGTGTCATTGGACGAGCATTTAGGTCATTTTCGTCGTCCCTAGGCTTATTCTTGTCCAATTAGGGTTTTTAAGTATCTTGTGCATCCAATAGGTGTGTTTGTGTCATTGGACGAACATTTAGGTC
>JBBPBS010000912.1:712156-738910 GCA_037974835.1 Cicer judaicum
GGTTATTTTCGTCCTATTAACATTTAGGTTATTTGTGTCCAATTAGGGGTTTTAACCAATCTTGTGCAACCAATAGGTGTGTTTGTGTCATTGTATGAACATTTAGGTCGTTTTCGTCCTTCCTAGGCTTATTCTTAACCAATTAGGGTTTTTAACCTATCTTGGGCATCCAATAGGTGTGTTTGTGTCATTGGATGAACATTTAGGTCATTTTTGTCATCCCAAATCTTTTTCTTGTCCAATTAGAGTCTGTAACCAATCTTGTGCATGCAATAGGTGTTTTGTATCATTGGATGAACATTTAGCTCATTTTCGTCTTTCTTATGCTTATTCTTGTCCAATTAGGGTTTTTACCCTATCTTGTACATCTAATAGGTGTGTTTCTGTCATTTGATGAACACTTAGGTCAATTTCGTCATCCCAAGTCTTATTCTTGTCCTGTTAGGGTTTTTAACCAAACTTCTGCACCTAATAGGTGTGCTTGTTTCATTGGATGAACATTTAGGTCATTTTCATCCGCCCAATTCTTATTCTTGTCCAATTAGGGTTTTTATCAAATCTTGTGCAACAAACAAGTGTGTTTGCGTCATTGGATGAATATTTAGGTCATTTTTCGTCCTCCATAGGCTTATTCTTAACTAATTAGGGTTTTTAACCAATCTTGTGCATCCAATAGGTGTGTTTGTGTCATTGGACGAACATTTAGGTCATTTTCATCCTCCCTAGGCTAATTCATGTCCAATTAGCTTTATTAAGCAATCTTGTGCATCCATGAAGTTCATTTGTGTCGTTGGATTAACATTTAGGTTATTTTCGTCCTACTCCGTCTTATTCTTGTACAATTAGGGGTTTTAACCAATCTTGTGCAACCAATAGGTATGTTTGTGTCATTGTATGAATATTTAGGTCGTTTTCATCCACCCTATGCTTATTCTTTGCCAATTAGGGTTGTTAAGCAATCTTGTGCATCCAATAAGTTCATTTGTGTCGTTGGATGAACATTTCGGTCATTTTCGTCCTCCCAAGTCTTATTCTTTACCAATTAGGGTTTTTAACCAATCTTGTGCATCCAATAGTTGGGTTTGTGTCATTGGATGAACATTTCGGTCATTTTTGTCCTCCCTAATCTTATTCTTGTCCAATTAGGACTTTTAACCAATCTTGTGCAACCTATAAGTGTGTTTGTGCCATTGGATTAACATTTAGGTCATTTTCGTCCTCCCTAGGCTTATTCATAACCAATTAGGGTTTTTAACCTATATTGGGCATCCAATAGGTGTGTTTATCTCATTGGATGAACATTTAGGTCATTTTTGTCATCCCAAATCTTTTTCTTGTCCGATTAGAGTTTGTAACCAATCTTGTGCTTGCAATAGGTGTATTTGTGTCATTGGACGAACATTAAGGTCATTTTCGTCCTCCCTAGGTTTATTCTTGTCCAATTAAGGTTTTTGAGCAATCTTGTGCATCCAATAAGTTCATTTGTGTCGTTGGATTGAGATTTAGATCATTTTCCTCCTCCATAGGCTTATTCTTAATCAATTATAGTTTTTAACCAATCTTGTGCATCCAATAGATGCATTTGTGTCATTGTATGAACATTTAGGTCTTTTTCGTCCTCCCTAGGCTTATTCTTGTCTAATTATGGTTTTTAAGCAACATTGTGCATCCAATAAGGTCGATTTTGTCGTTGGATTAACATTTGGGTCATTTTCGTCCTCCCTAGTCTTAATCTTAATCAATTAGGGTTTTTAACCAATCTTGTGCATCCAACATGTGTGTTTGTGTCATTGGACGAGCATTTAGATCATTTTCGTCGTCCCTAGGCTTATTCTTGTCCAATTAGGGTTCTTAAGCATCTTGTGCATCCAATAGGTGTGTTTGTGTCGTTGGACGAACATTTAGGTCATTTTCGTTCTCCCTAGGCTTATTGATGTCCAATTATGGTTTTCAAGCAATCTTGTGCATCCAAGAAGTTCATTTGTGTTGTTGGATTAACATTTAGGTTATTTTCGTCCTGCTAAGTCTTATTCTTGTACAATTAGGTTTTTTAACCAATCTTGTGTATCTAACATGTGTGTTTGTGTCATTGGACGAGCATTTAGGTCATTTTCGTCGTCCCTAGGCTTATTCTTGTCCAATTAGGGTTTTTAAGTATCTTGTGCATCCAATAGGTGTGTTTGTGTCATTGGACGAACATTTAGGTCATTTTCGTTCTCCCTAGGCTTATGCATGTCCAATTAGGGTTTTTAAGCAATCTTGTGCATCCAATAAGTTCATTTGTGTCGTTGGATTGAGATTTAGATCATTTTCGTCCTCCATAGGCTTATTCTTAATCAATTATAGTTTTTAACCAATCTTGTGCATCCAATAGATGCATTTGTGTCATTGTATGAACATTTAGGTCCTTTTCGTCCTCCCTAGGCTTATTCTTGTCCAATTATGGTTTTTAAGCAACATTGTGCATCCAATAAGGTCGATTTTGTCGTTGGATTAACAATTGTGTCATTCTTAATCAATTATTGTTTTTAACCAATCTTGTGCATCCAATAGATGCATTTGTGTCATTGTATGAACATTTAGGTCTTTTTCGTCCTCCCTAGGCTTATTTTTGTCCAATTATGGTTTTTAAGCAACATTGTGCATCCAATAAGGTCGATTTTGTCGTTGGATTAACATTTAGGTCATTTTCGTCCTCCCTAAGCTTATTCTTAATCAATTAGGGTTGTTAACCAATCTTGTGCATCCAACATGTGTGTTTGTTTCATTGGACGAGCATTTAGATCATTTTCGTCGTCCCTAGGCTTATTGTTGTCCAATTAGGGTTTTTATGCATCTTGTGCATCCAATAGGTGTGTTTGTGTCGTTGGACGAACATTTAGGTCATTTTCGTTCTCCCTAGGCTTATTGATGTCCAATTAGGGTTTTTAAGCAATCTTTTGCATCCAAGAAGTTCATTTGTGTTGTTGGATTAACATTTAGGTTATTTTCGTCCTGCTAAGTCTTATTCTTGTACCATTAGGTTTTTTAACCAATCTTGTGCATCCAACATGTGTGTTTGTGTCATTGGACGAACATTTAGGTCATTTTCGTTCTCCCTAGGCTTATTCATGTCCAATTAGGGATTTTAAGCAATCTTGTGCATCCAAGAAGTTCATTTGTGTTGTTGGATTAACATTTAGGTTAATTTCGTCCTGCTACGTCTTAATCTTGTACAATTAGGGGTTTTAACCAGTCTTGTGCAACCAATAAGTGTGTTTGTGTCATTGTATCAACATTTAGGTCATTTTCGTCCTTCCTAGGCTTATTCTTAACCAATTAGGGTTTTTAACCTATCTTGGGCATCCAATAGGTGTGTCTGTGTCATTAGATGACCATTTAGGTCATTTTTGTCATCCCAAATATTTTTCTTGTCCAATTAGAGTCTGTAACCAATCTTTTGCATGCAATAGGTGTGTTTGTGTCATTGGATGAACATTTAGCTCATTTTCGTCTTTCTTAACCTTATTATTGTCCAATTAAGGTTTTTAACCTATCTTGTGCAACCTATAAGTGTGTTTGTGCCATTGGATAAACATTTAGGTCATTTTCGTCGTCCCTAGGCATATTCTTAACCAATTAGGGTTTTTAACCTATATTGGGTATCCAATAGGTGTGTTTGTCTCATTGGATGAACATTTAAGTCATTTTTGTCATCCCAAATTTTTGTCTTGTCCAATTAGTGTTTGTAACCAATCTTGTGCCTGCAATAGGTGTCTTTGTGTCATTGGACGAACCTTTAGGTCATTTTCGTCCTCCCTAGGTTTATTCTTGTCCAATTAAGGTTTTTAAGCAATCTTGTGCATCCAATAAGTTCATTTGTGTCGTTGGATTGAGATTTAGATCATTTTCGTCCTCCATAGGCTTATTCTTAATCAATTATAGTTTTTAACCAATCTTGTGCATCCAATAGATGCATTTGTGTCATTGTATGAACATTTAGGTCTTTTTTGTCCTCCCTAGGCTTGTTCTTGTCCAATTATGGTTTTTAAGCAACATTGTGCATCCAATAAGGTCGATTTTGTCGTTGGATTAACATTTGGGTCATTTTCGTCCTCCCTAGGCTTATTCTTAATCAATTAGGGTTTTTAACCAATCTTGTGCATCCAACATGTGTGTTTGTGTCATTGGACGAGCATTTAGATCATTTTCGTCGTCCCTAGGCTTATTCTTGTCCAATTAGGGTTCTTAAGCATCTTGTGCATCCAATAGGTGTGTTTTTGTCGTTGGACGAGCATTTAGGTCATTTTCGTTCTCCCTAGGCTTATTGATGTCCAATTAGGGTTTTTAAGCAATCTTGTGCATCCAAGAAGTTCATTTGTGTCGTTGGATGAACATTTAGGTCATTTTCGTCCGCCCAATTCTTATTCTTGTCCAATTAGGGTTTTTTACCAATCTTGTGCAACAAACAAGTGTGTTTGTGTCATTGGATGAACATTTAGGTCATTTTCGTCCTCCATAGGCTTATTCTTAACCAATTAGGGTTTTTAACCAATCTAGTGCATCCAATAGGTGTGTTTGTTTCATTGGACGAACATTTAGGTCATTTTCATCCTCCCTAGGCTAATTCATGTCCAATTAGGGTTTTTAAGCAATCTTGTGCATCCAAGAAGTTCATTTGTGTCGTTGGATTAACATTTAGGTTATTTTCGTCCTGCTCAGTCTTATTCTTGTACAATTAGGGGTTTTAACCAATCTTGTGCAACCAATAGGTGTGTTTGTGTCATTGTATGAATATTTAGGTCGATTTCATCCACCCTATGCTTATTCTTTGCCAATTAGGGTTTTTAAGCAATCTTGTGCATCCAATAAGTTCATTTGTATCGTTGGATGAACATTTAGGTCATTTTCGTCCTCCCAAGTCTTATTCTTTACCAATTAGGGTTTTTAACCAATCTTGTGCATCCAATAGTTGTGTTTGTGTCATTGGATGAACATTTCGGTCATTTTTGTCCTCCCTAATCTTATTCTTGTCCAATTAAGATTCTTAACCAATCTTGTGCAACCTATAAGTGTGTTTGTGCCATTGGATTAACATTTAGGTCATTTTCGTCCTCCCTAGGCATATTCTTAACCAATTAGGGTTTTTAACCTATATTGGGCATCCAATAGGTGTGTTTGTCTCATTGGATGAACAATTAGGTCATTTTTGTCATCCCAAATCTTTTTTTTTTCCAATTAGACTTTGTAACCAATCTTGTGTCTGCAATAGGTGTATTTGTGTCATTGGACGAACCTTTAGGTCATTTTCGTCCTCCCTGGGTTTATTCTTGTCCAATTAAGGGTTTTAAGAAATCTTGTGCATCCAATAAGTTCATTTGTGTCGTTGGATTGAGATTTAGATCATTTTCGTCCTCCATAGGCTTATTCTTAATCAATTATAGTTTTTAACCAATCTTGTGCATCCAATAGATGCATTTGTGTTATTGTATGAACATTTAGGTCTTTTTCGTCCTCCCTAGGCTTGTTCTTGTCCAATTATGGTTTTTAAGTAACATTGTGCATCCAATAAGGTTGATTTTGTCGTTGGATTGACATTTGGGTCATTTTCGTCCTCCCTAGGCTTATTCTTAATCAATTAGGGTTTTTAACCAATCTTGTGCATCCAACATGTGTGTTTGTGTCATTGGACGAGCATTTAGATCATTTTCGTCGTCCCTAGGCTTATTCTTGTCCAATTAGGGTTCTTAAGCATCTTGTGCATCCAATAGGTGTGTTTTTGTCGTTGGACGAGCATTTAGGTCATTTTCGTTCTCCCTAGGCTTATTGATGTCCAATTAGGGTTTTTAAGCAATCTTGTGCATCCAAGAAGTTCATTTGTGTCGTTGGATTAACATTTAGGTGATTTTGGTCCTACTAAGTCTTATTCTTGTACAATTAGGGGTTTTAACCAATCTAGTGCAACCAATAGGTGTGTTTGTGTCATTCTATGAACATTTAGGTCATTTTCGTCCTTCCTAGGCTTATTCTTAACCAATTAGGGTTTTTAACCAATCTTGTGCATCCAATAGGTATGTTTGTGTCATTGGACGAACATTTAGGTCATTTTCATCCTCCCTAGGCTAATTCATGTCCAATTAGGGTTTTTAAGCAATCTTGTGCATCCAAGAAGTTCATTTGTGTCATTGGATTAACATTTAGGTTATTTTCGTCCTGCTCAGTCTTATTCTAGTACAATTAGGGGTTTGAACCAATCTTGTGCAACCAATAGGTATGTTTGTATCATTGTATGAATATTTAGGTCGTTTTCATCCACCCTATGCTTATTCTTTGCCAATTAGGGTTTTTAAGCAATCTTGTGCATCCAATAAGTTCATTTGTGTCGTTGGATGAACATTTCGGTCATTTTCGTCCTCCCAAGTCTTATTCTTTACCAATTAGGGTTTTTAACCAATCTTGTGCATCCAATAGTTGGGTTTGTGTCATTGGATGAACATTTCTGTCATTTTTGTCCTCCCTAATCTTATTCTTGTCCAATTAGGACTTTTAACCAATCTTGTGCAACCTATAAGTGTGTTTGTGCCATTGGATTAACATTTAGGTCATTTTCGTCCTCCCTAGGCTTATTCATAACCAATTAGGGTTTTTAACCTATATTGGGCATCCAATAGGTGTGTTTATCTCATTGGATGAACATTTAGGTCATTTTTGTCATCCCAAATCTTTTTCTTGTCCGATTAGAGTTTGTAACCAATCTTGTGCTTGCAATAGGTGTATTTGTGTCATTGGACGAACATTAAGGTCATTTTCGTCCTCCCTAGGTTTATTCTTGTCCAATTAAGGTTTTTGAGCAATCTTGTGCATCCAATAAGTTCATTTGTGTCGTTGGATTGAGATTTAGATCATTTTCCTCCTCCATAGGCTTATTCTTAATCAATTATAGTTTTTAACCAATCTTGTGCATCCAATAGATGCATTTGTGTCATTGTATGAACATTTAGGTCTTTTTCGTCCTCCCTAGGCTTATTCTTGTCTAATTATGGTTTTTAAGCAACATTGTGCATCCAATAAGGTCGATTTTGTCGTTGGATTAACATTTGGGTCATTTTCGTCCTCCCTAGTCTTAATCTTAATCAATTAGGGTTTTTAACCAATCTTGTGCATCCAACATGTGTGTTTGTGTCATTGGACGAGCATTTAGATCATTTTCGTCGTCCCTAGGCTTATTCTTGTCCAATTAGGGTTCTTAAGCATCTTGTGCATCCAATAGGTGTGTTTTTGTCGTTGGACGAGCATTTAGGTCATTTTCGTTCTCCCTAGGCTTATTGATGTCCAATTAGGGTTTTTAAGCAATCTTGTGCATCCAAGAAGTTCATTTGTGTCGTTGGATGAACATTTAGGTCATTTTCGTCCGCCCAATTCTTATTCTTGTCCAATTAGGGTTTTTTACCAATCTTGTGCAACAAACAAGTGTGTTTGTGTCATTGGATGAACATTTAGGTCATTTTCGTCCTCCATAGGCTTATTCTTAACCAATTAGGGTTTTTAACCAATCTTGTGCATCCAATAGGTGTGTTTGTTTCATTGGACGAACATTTAGGTCATTTTCATCCTCCCTAGGCTAATTCATGTCCAATTAGGGTTTTTAAGCAATCTTGTGCATCCAAGAAGTTCATTTGTGTCGTTGGATTAACATTTAGGTTATTTTCGTCCTGCTCAGTCTTATTCTTGTCCAATTAGGGGTTTTAACCAATCTTGTGCAACCAATAGGTGTGTTTGTGTCATTGTATGAATATTTAGGTCGATTTCATCCACCCTATGCTTATTCTTTGCCAATTAGGGTTTTTAAGCAATCTTGTGCATCCAATAAGTTCATTTGTATCGTTGGATGAACATTTAGGTCATTTTCGTCCTCCCAAGTCTTATTCTTTACCAATTAGGGTTTTTAACCAATCTTGTGCATCCAATAGTTGTGTTTGTGTCATTGGATGAACATTTCGGTCATTTTTGTCCTCCCTAATCTTATTCTTGTCCAATTAAGATTCTTAACCAATCTTGTGCAACCTATAAGTGTGTTTGTGCCATTGGATTAACATTTAGGTCATTTTCGTCCTCCCTAGGCATATTCTTAACCAATTAGGGTTTTTAACCTATATTGGGCATCCAATAGGTGTGTTTGTCTCATTGGATGAACAATTAGGTCATTTTTGTCATCCCAAATCTTTTTTTTTTCCAATTAGACTTTGTAACCAATCTTGTGTCTGCAATAGGTGTATTTGTGTCATTGGACGAACCTTTAGGTCATTTTCGTCCTCCCTGGGTTTATTCTTGTCCAATTAAGGGTTTTAAGAAATCTTGTGCATCCAATAAGTTCATTTGTGTCGTTGGATTGAGATTTAGATCATTTTCGTCCTCCATAGGCTTATTCTTAATCAATTATAGTTTTTAACCAATCTTGTGCATCCAATAGATGCATTTGTGTTATTGTATGAACATTTAGGTCTTTTTCGTCCTCCCTAGGCTTGTTCTTGTCCAATTATGGTTTTTAAGTAACATTGTGCATCCAATAAGGTTGATTTTGTCGTTGGATTGACATTTGGGTCATTTTCGTCCTCCCTAGGCTTATTCTTAATCAATTAGGGTTTTTAACCAATCTTGTGCATCCAACATGTGTGTTTGTGTCATTGGACGAGCATTTAGATCATTTTCGTCGTCCCTAGGCTTATTCTTGTCCAATTAGGGTTCTTAAGCATCTTGTGCATCCAATAGGTGTGTTTTTGTCGTTGGACGAGCATTTAGGTCATTTTCGTTCTCCCTAGGCTTATTGATGTCCAATTAGGGTTTTTAAGCAATCTTGTGCATCCAAGAAGTTCATTTGTGTCGTTGGATTAACATTTAGGTGATTTTGGTCCTACTAAGTCTTATTCTTGTACAATTAGGGGTTTTAACCAATCTAGTGCAACCAATAGGTGTGTTTGTGTCATTCTATGAACATTTAGGTCATTTTCGTCCTTCCTAGGCTTATTCTTAACCAATTAGGGTTTTTAACCAATCTTGTGCATCCAATAGGTATGTTTGTGTCATTGGACGAACATTTAGGTCATTTTCATCCTCCCTAGGCTAATTCATGTCCAATTAGGGTTTTTAAGCAATCTTGTGCATCCAAGAAGTTCATTTGTGTCATTGGATTAACATTTAGGTTATTTTCGTCCTGCTCAGTCTTATTCTTGTACAATTAGGGGTTTGAACCAATCTTGTGCAACCAATAGGTATGTTTGTATCATTGTATGAATATTTAGGTCGTTTTCATCCACCCTATGCTTATTCTTTGCCAATTAGGGTTTTTAAGCAATCTTGTGCATCCAATAAGTTCATTTGTGTCGTTGGATGAACATTTCGGTCATTTTCGTCCTCCCAAGTCTTATTCTTTACCAATTAGGGTTTTTAACCAATCTTGTGCATCCAATAGTTGGGTTTGTGTCATTGGATGAACATTTCTGTCATTTTTGTCCTCCCTAATCTTATTCTTGTCCAATTAAGATTCTTAACCAATCTTGTGCAACCTATAAGTGTGTTTGTGCCATTGGATTAACATTTAGGTCATTTTCGTCCTCCCTAGGCATATTCTTAACCAATTAGGGTTTTTAACCTATATTGGGCATCCAATAGGTGTGTTTGTCTCATTGGATGAACATTTAGGTCATTTTTGTCATCCCAAATCTTTTTCTTGTCCAATTAGAGTTTGTAACCAATCTTGTGCCTGCAATAGGTGTATTTGTGTCATTGGACGAACCTTTAGGTCATTTTCGTCCTCCCTAGGTTTATTCTTGTCCAATTAAGGTTTTTAAGCAATCTTGTGCATCCAATAAGTTCATTTGTGTCGTTGGATTGAGATTTAGATCATTTTCGTCCTCCATAGGCTTATTCTTAATCAATTATAGTTTTTAACCAATCTTGTGCATCCAATAGATGCATTTGTGTCATTGTATGAACATTTAGGTCTTTTTTGTCCTCCCTAGGCTTGTTCTTGTCCAATTATGGTTTTTAAGCAACATTGTGCATCCAATAAGGTCGATTTTGTCGTTGGATTAACATTTGGGTCATTTTCGTCCTCCCTAGGCTTATTCTTAATCAATTAGGGTTTTTAACCAATCTTGTGCATCCAACATGTGTGTTTGTGTCATTGGACGAGCATTTAGGTCATTTTCGTCGTCCCTAGGCTTATTCTTGTCCAATTAGGGTTTTTAACCAATCTTGTGCATCCAATAGATGCATTTGTGTCATTGTATGAACATTTAGGTCTTTTTCGTCCTCCCTAGGCTTGTTCTTGTCCAATTATGGTTTTTAAGCAACATTGTGCATCCAATAAGGTTGATTTTGTCGTTGGATTAACATTTGGGTCATTTTCGTCCTCCCTAGGCTTATTCTTAATCAATTAGGGTTTTTAACAAATCTTGTGCATCCAACATGTGTGTTTGTGTCATTGGACGAGCATTTAGGTCATTTTCGTCGTCCCTAGGCTTATTCTTGTCCAATTAGGGTTTTTAAGCATCTTGTGCATCCAATAGGTGTGTTTGTGTCGTTGGACGAACATTTAGGTCATTTTCGTTCTCCCTAGGCTTATTGATGTCCAATTAGGGTTTTTAAGCAATCTTGTGCATCCAAGAAGTTCATTTGTGTCGTTGGATTACCATTTAGGTTATTTTCGTCCTGCTCTGTCTTATTCTTCTACAATTAGGGGTTTCAACCAATGTTGTACAACTAGTAGGTGTGTTTGTGTCATTGTATGAATATTTAAGTCGTTTTCATCCACCCTATGCTTATTCTTTGCCAATTAGGGTTTTTAAGCAATCTTGTGCATCCAATAAGTTCATTTGTGTCGTTGGATGAACATTTAGGTCATTTTCATCCTCCCAAGTCTTATTCTTTACCATTTAGGGTGTTTAACCAATCTTGTGCATCCAATAGTTGTGTTTGTGTCATTGGATGAACATTTCAGTCATTTTTGTCCTCCCTAATCTTATTCTTGTCCAATTAGGGTTTTTCACCAATCTTGTGCAACAAACAAGTGTGTGTGTGTCATTGGATGAACATTTAGGTCATTTTCGTCCTCCCTAGGCTTATTCTTAACCAATTAGTGTTTTTAACCAATCTTGTGCATCCAGCAGGTGTGTTTGTGTCATTGGACGAACATTTAGGTCATTTTCGTCCCCCCTAGGCTTATTCATGTCCAATTAGGGTTTTTAAGAAATCTTGTGCATCCAAGAAGTTCATTTGTGTCGTTGAATTAACATTTAGGTTATTTTCGTCCTATTAACATTTAGGTTATTTGTGTCCAATTAGGGGTTTTAACCAATCTTGTGCAACCAATAGGTGTGTTTGTGTCATTGTATGAACATTTAGGTCGTTTTCGTCCTTCCTAGGCTTATTCTTAACCAATTAGGGTTTTTAACCTATCTTGGGCATCCAATAGGTGTGTTTGTGTCATTGGATGAACATTTAGGTCATTTTTGTCATCCCAAATCTTTTTCTTGTCCAATTAGAGTCTGTAACCAATCTTGTGCATGCAATAGGTGTTTTGTATCATTGGATGAACATTTAGCTCATTTTCGTCTTTCTTATGCTTATTCTTGTCCAATTAGGGTTTTTACCCTATCTTGTACATCTAATAGGTGTGTTTCTGTCATTTGATGAACACTTAGGTCAATTTCGTCATCCCAAGTCTTATTCTTGTCCTGTTAGGGTTTTTAACCAAACTTCTGCACCTAATAGGTGTGCTTGTTTCATTGGATGAACATTTAGGTCATTTTCATCCGCCCAATTCTTATTCTTGTCCAATTAGGGTTTTTATCAAATCTTGTGCAACAAACAAGTGTGTTTGCGTCATTGGATGAATATTTAGGTCATTTTTCGTCCTCCATAGGCTTATTCTTAACTAATTAGGGTTTTTAACCAATCTTGTGCATCCAATAGGTGTGTTTGTGTCATTGGACGAACATTTAGGTCATTTTCATCCTCCCTAGGCTAATTCATGTCCAATTAGCTTTATTAAGCAATCTTGTGCATCCATGAAGTTCATTTGTGTCGTTGGATTAACATTTAGGTTATTTTCGTCCTACTCCGTCTTATTCTTGTACAATTAGGGGTTTTAACCAATCTTGTGCAACCAATAGGTATGTTTGTGTCATTGTATGAATATTTAGGTCGTTTTCATCCACCCTATGCTTATTCTTTGCCAATTAGGGTTGTTAAGCAATCTTGTGCATCCAATAAGTTCATTTGTGTCGTTGGATGAACATTTCGGTCATTTTCGTCCTCCCAAGTCTTATTCTTTACCAATTAGGGTTTTTAACCAATCTTGTGCATCCAATAGTTGGGTTTGTGTCATTGGATGAACATTTCGGTCATTTTTGTCCTCCCTAATCTTATTCTTGTCCAATTAGGACTTTTAACCAATCTTGTGCAACCTATAAGTGTGTTTGTGCCATTGGATTAACATTTAGGTCATTTTCGTCCTCCCTAGGCTTATTCATAACCAATTAGGGTTTTTAACCTATATTGGGCATCCAATAGGTGTGTTTATCTCATTGGATGAACATTTAGGTCATTTTTGTCATCCCAAATCTTTTTCTTGTCCGATTAGAGTTTGTAACCAATCTTGTGCTTGCAATAGGTGTATTTGTGTCATTGGACGAACATTAAGGTCATTTTCGTCCTCCCTAGGTTTATTCTTGTCCAATTAAGGTTTTTGAGCAATCTTGTGCATCCAATAAGTTCATTTGTGTCGTTGGATTGAGATTTAGATCATTTTCCTCCTCCATAGGCTTATTCTTAATCAATTATAGTTTTTAACCAATCTTGTGCATCCAATAGATGCATTTGTGTCATTGTATGAACATTTAGGTCTTTTTCGTCCTCCCTAGGCTTATTCTTGTCTAATTATGGTTTTTAAGCAACATTGTGCATCCAATAAGGTCGATTTTGTCGTTGGATTAACATTTGGGTCATTTTCGTCCTCCCTAGTCTTAATCTTAATCAATTAGGGTTTTTAACCAATCTTGTGCATCCAACATGTGTGTTTGTGTCATTGGACGAGCATTTAGATCATTTTCGTCGTCCCTAGGCTTATTCTTGTCCAATTAGGGTTCTTAAGCATCTTGTGCATCCAATAGGTGTGTTTTTGTCGTTGGACGAGCATTTAGGTCATTTTCGTTCTCCCTAGGCTTATTGATGTCCAATTAGGGTTTTTAAGCAATCTTGTGCATCCAAGAAGTTCATTTGTGTCGTTGGATGAACATTTAGGTCATTTTCGTCCGCCCAATTCTTATTCTTGTCCAATTAGGGTTTTTTACCAATCTTGTGCAACAAACAAGTGTGTTTGTGTCATTGGATGAACATTTAGGTCATTTTCGTCCTCCATAGGCTTATTCTTAACCAATTAGGGTTTTTAACCAATCTTGTGCATCCAATAGGTGTGTTTGTTTCATTGGACGAACATTTAGGTCATTTTCATCCTCCCTAGGCTAATTCATGTCCAATTAGGGTTTTTAAGCAATCTTGTGCATCCAAGAAGTTCATTTGTGTCGTTGGATTAACATTTAGGTTATTTTCGTCCTGCTCAGTCTTATTCTTGTACAATTAGGGGTTTTAACCAATGTTGTGCAACCAATAGGTGTGTTTGTGTCATTGTATGAATATTTAGGTCGTTTTCATCCACCCTATGCTTATTCTTTGCCAATTAGGATTTTTAAGCAATCTTGTGCATCCAATAAGTTCATTTGTGTCGTTGGATGAACATTTAGGTCATTTTCGTCCTCCCAAGTCTTATTCTTTACCAATTAGGGTTTTTAACCAATCTTGTGCATCCAATAGTTGTGTTTGTGTCATTGGATGAACATTTCTGTCATTTTTGTCCTCCCTAATCTTATTCTTGTCCAATTAAGATTTTTAACCAATCTTGTGCAACCTATAAGTGTGTTTGTGCCATTGGATTAACATTTAGGTCATTTTCTTCCTCCCTAGGCATATTCTTAACCAATTAGGGTTTTTAACCTATATTGGGCATCCAATAGGTGTGTTTGTCTCATTGGATGAACATTTAGGTCATTTTTGTCATCCCAAATCTTTTTCTTGTCCAATTAGAGTTTGTAACCAATCTTGTGCCTGCAATAGGTGTATTTGTGTCATTGGACGAACCTTTAGGTCATTTTCGTCCTCCCTAGGTTTATTCTTGTCCAATTAAGGTTTTTAAGCAATCTTGTGCATCCAATAAGTTCATTTGTGTCGTTGGATTGAGATTTAGATCATTTTCATCCTCCACAGGCTTATTCCTAATCAATTATAGTTTTTAACCAATCTTGTGCATCCAATAGATGCATTTGTGTCATTGTATGAACATTTAGGTCTTTTTCATCCTCCCTAGGCTTGTTCTTGTCCAATTATGGTTTTTAAGCAACATTGTGCATCCAATAAGGTCGATTTTGTCGTTGGATTAACATTTGGGGAATTTTCGTCCTCCCTAGGCTTATTCTTAATCAATTAGGGTTTTTAACCAATCTTGTGCATCCAACATGTGTGTTTGTGTCATTGGACGAGCATTTAGGTCATTTTCGTCGTCCCTAGGCTTATTCTTGTCCAATTAGGGTTTTTAACCAATCTTGTGCATCCAATAGATGCATTTGTGTCATTGTATGAACATTTAGGTCTTTTTCGTCCTCCCTAGGCTTGTTCTTGTCCAATTATGGTTTTTAAGCAACATTGTGCATCCAATAAGGTTGATTTTGTCGTTGGATTAACATTTGGGTCATTTTCGTCCTCCCTAGGCTTATTCTTAATCAATTAGGGTTTTTAACAAATCTTGTGCATCCAACATGTGTGTTTGTGTCATTGGACGAGCATTTAGGTCATTTTCGTCGTCCCTAGGCTTATTCTTGTCCAATTAGGGTTTTTAAGCATCTTGTGCATCCAATAGGTGTGTTTGTGTCGTTGGACGAACATTTAGGTCATTTTCGTTCTCCCTAGGCTTATTGATGTCCAATTAGGGTTTTTAAGCAATCTTGTGCATCCAAGAAGTTCATTTGTGTCGTTGGATTACCATTTAGGTTATTTTCGTCCTGCTCTGTCTTATTCTTCTACAATTAGGGGTTTCAACCAATGTTGTACAACTAGTAGGTGTGTTTGTGTCATTGTATGAATATTTAGGTTGTTTTCATCCACCCTATGCTTATTCTTATCCAATTAGGGTTTTTAAGCAATCTTGTGCATCCAAGAAGTTCATTTGTGTCGTTGGATTAACATTTACGTTATTTTCGTCCAGCTAAGTCTTATTCTTGTACAATTAGTGGTTTTAACCAATCTTGTGCAACCAATAAGTGTGTTTGTGTCATTGTACGAACATTTAGGTCATTTTCGTCCTTCCTAGGCTTATTCTTAACCAATTAGGGTTTTTAACCAATCTTGTGCATCCAATAGGTGTGTTTGTGTCATTGGACGAATAATTAGGTCATTTTCATCCTCCCTAGGCTAATTCATGTCCAATTAGGGTTTTTAAGCAATCTTGTGCATCCAAGAAGTTCATTTGTGTCATTGGATTAACATTTAGGTTATTTTCGTCCTGCTCAGTCTTATTCTTGTACAATTAGGGGTTTTAACCAATCTTGTGCAACCAATAGGTATGTTTGTGTCATTGTATGAATATTTAGGTCGTTTTCATCCACCCTATGCTTATTCTTTGCCAATTAGGGTTTTTAAGCAATCTTGTGCATCCAATAAGTTCATTTGTGTCGTTGGATGAACATTTCGGTCATTTTCGTCCTCCCAAGTCTTATTCTTTACCAATTAGGGTTTTTAACCAATCTTGTGCATCCAATAGTTGGGTTTGTGTCATTGGATGAACATTTCTGTCATTTTTGTCCTCCCTTATCTTATTCTTGTCCAATTAGGACTTTTAACCAATCTTGTGCAACCTATAAGTGTGTTTTTGCCATTGGATTAACATTTAGGTCATTTTCGTCCTCCCTAGGCTTATTCATAACCAATTAGGGTTTTTAACCTATATTGGGCATCCAATAGGTGTGTTTATCTCATTGGATGAACATTTAGGTCATTTTTGTCATCCCAAATCTTTTTCTTGTCCGATTAGAGTTTGTAACCAATCTTGTGCCTGCAATAGGTGTATTTGTGTCATTGGACGAACATTAAGGTCATTTTCGTCCTCCCTAGGTTTATTCTTGTCCAATTAAGGTTTTTAAGCAATCTTGTGCATCCAATAAGTTCATTCGTGTCGTTGGATTGAGATTTAGATCATTTTCGTCCTCCATAGGCTTATTCTTAATCAATTATTGTTTTTAACCAATCTTATACATCCAATAGATGCATTTGTGTCATTGTATGAACATTTAGGTCTTTTTCGTCCTCCCTAGGCTTATTCTTGTCCAATTATGGTTTTTAAGCAACATTGTGCATCCAATAAGGTCGATTTTGTCGTTGGATTAACATTTGGGTCATTTTCGTCCTCCCTAGGCTTATTCTTAATCAATTAGGGTTTTTAACCAATCTTGTGCATCCAACATGTGTGTTTGTGTCATTGGACGAGCATTTAGATCATTTTCGTCGTCCCTAGGCTTATTCTTGTCCATTTAGGGTTCTTAAGCATCTCGTGCATCCAATAGGTGTGTGTTTGTCGTTGGACGAACATTTAGGTCATTTTCGTTCTCCCTAGGCTTATTGATGTCCAATTATGGTTTTTAAGCAATCTTGTGCATCCAAGAAGTTCATTTGTGTTGTTGGATTAACATTTAGGTTATTTTCGTCCTGCTAAGTCTTATTCTTGTACAATTAGGTTTTTTAACCAATCTTGTGCATCCAACATGTGTGTTTGTGTCATTGGACGAGCATTTAGGTCATTTTAGGTGTCCCTAGGCTTATTCTTGTCCAATTAGGGTTTTTAAGTATCTTGTGCATCCAATAGGTGTGTTTGTGTCGTTGGACGAACATTTAGGTCATTTTCGTTCTCCCTAGGCTTATGCATGTCCAATTAGGGTTTTTAAGCAATCTTGTGCATCCAATAAGTTCATTTGTGTCGTTGGATTGTGATTTAGATCATTTTCGTCCTCCATAGGCTTATTCTTAATCAATTATAGTTTTTAACCAATCTTGTGCATCCAATAGATGCATTTGTGTCATTGTATGAACATTTAGGTCTTTTTCGTCCTCCCTAGGCTTATTCTTGTCCAATTATGGTTTTTATGCAACATTGTGCATCCAATAAGGTTGATTTTGTCGTTGGATTGACATTTGGGTCATTTTCGTCCTCCCTAGGCTTATTCTTAATCAATTAGGGTTTTTAACCAATCTTGTGCATCCAACATGTGTGTTTGTGTCATTGGACGAGCATTTAGATCATTTTCGTCGTCCCTAGGCTTATTCTTGTCCAATTAGGGTTCTTAAGCATCTTGTGCATCCAATAGGTGTGTTTTTGTCGTTGGACGAGCATTTAGGTCATTTTCGTTCTCCCTAGGCTTATTGATGTCCAATTAGGGTTTTTAAGCAATCTTGTGCATCCAAGAAGTTCATTTGTGTCGTTGGATGAACATTTAGGTCATTTTCGTCCGCCCAATTCTTATTCTTGTCCAATTAGGGTTTTTTACCAATCTTGTGCAACAAACAAGTGTGTTTGTGTCCTTGGATGAACATTTAGGTCATTTCGTCCTCCATAGGCTTATTCTTAACCAATTAGGGTTTTTAACCAATCTTGTGCATCCAATAGGTGTGTTTGTTTCATTGGACGAACATTTAGGTCATTTTCATCCTCCCTAGGCTAATTCATGTCCAATTAGGGTTTTTAAGCAATCTTGTGCATCCAAGAAGTTCATTTGTGTCGTTGGATTAACATTTAGGTTATTTTCGTCCTGCTCAGTCTTATTCTTGTACAATTAGGGGTTTTAACCAATCTTGTGCAACCAATAGGTGTGTTTGTGTCATTGTATGAATATTTAGGTCGATTTCATCCACCCTATGCTTATTCTTTGCCAATTAGGGTTTTTAAGCAATCTTGTGCATCCAATAAGTTCATTTGTATCGTTGGATGAACATTTAGGTCATTTTCGTCCTCCCAAGTCTTATTCTTTACCAATTAGGGTTTTTAACCAATCTTGTGCATCCAATAGTTGTGTTTGTGTCATTGGATGAACATTTCGGTCATTTTTGTCCTCCCTAATCTTATTCTTGTCCAATTAAGATTCTTAACCAATCTTGTGCAACCTATAAGTGTGTTTGTGCCATTGGATTAACATTTAGGTCATTTTCGTCCTCCCTAGGCATATTCTTAACCAATTAGGGTTTTTAACCTATATTGGGCATCCAATAGGTGTGTTTGTCTCATTGGATGAACAATTAGGTCATTTTTGTCATCCCAAATCTTTTTTTTTTCCAATTAGACTTTGTAACCAATCTTGTGTCTGCAATAGGTGTATTTGTGTCATTGGACGAACCTTTAGGTCATTTTCGTCCTCCCTGGGTTTATTCTTGTCCAATTAAGGGTTTTAAGAAATCTTGTGCATCCAATAAGTTCATTTGTGTCGTTGGATTGAGATTTAGATCATTTTCGTCCTCCATAGGCTTATTCTTAATCAATTATAGTTTTTAACCAATCTTGTGCATCCAATAGATGCATTTGTGTTATTGTATGAACATTTAGGTCTTTTTCGTCCTCCCTAGGCTTGTTCTTGTCCAATTATGGTTTTTAAGTAACATTGTGCATCCAATAAGGTTGATTTTGTCGTTGGATTGACATTTGGGTCATTTTCGTCCTCCCTAGGCTTATTCTTAATCAATTAGGGTTTTTAACCAATCTTGTGCATCCAACATGTGTGTTTGTGTCATTGGACGAGCATTTAGATCATTTTCGTCGTCCCTAGGCTTATTCTTGTCCAATTAGGGTTCTTAAGCATCTTGTGCATCCAATAGGTGTGTTTTTGTCGTTGGACGAGCATTTAGGTCATTTTCGTTCTCCCTAGGCTTATTGATGTCCAATTAGGGTTTTTAAGCAATCTTGTGCATCCAAGAAGTTCATTTGTGTCGTTGGATGAACATTTAGGTCATTTTCGTCCGCCCAATTCTTATTCTTGTCCAATTAGGGTTTTTTACCAATCTTGTGCAACAAACAAGTGTGTTTGTGTCATTGGATGAACATTTAGGTCATTTTCGTCCTCCATAGGCTTATTCTTAACCAATTAGGGTTTTTAACCAATCTTGTGCATCCAATAGGTGTGTTTGTTTCATTGGACGAACATTTAGGTCATTTTCATCCTCCCTAGGCTAATTCATGTCCAATTAGGGTTTTTAAGCAATCTTGTGCATCCAAGAAGTTCATTTGTGTCGTTGGATTAACATTTAGGTTATTTTCGTCCTGCTCAGTCTTATTCTTGTACAATTAGGGGTTTTAACCAATCTTGTGCAACCAATAGGTGTGTTTGTGTCATTGTATGAATATTTAGGTCGATTTCATCCACCCTATGCTTATTCTTTGCCAATTAGGGTTTTTAAGCAATCTTGTGCATCCAATAAGTTCATTTGTATCGTTGGATGAACATTTAGGTCATTTTCGTACTCCCAAGTCTTATTCTTTACCAATTAGGGTTTTTAACCAATCTTGTGCATCCAATAGTTGTGTTTGTGTCATTGGATGAACATTTCGGTCATTTTTGTCCTCCCTAATCTTATTCTTGTCCAATTAAGATTCTTAACCAATCTTGTGCAACCTATAAGTGTGTTTGTGCCATTGGATTAACATTTAGGTCATTTTCGTCCTCCCTAGGCATATTCTTAACCAATTAGGGTTTTTAACCTATATTGGGCATCCAATAGGTGTGTTTGTCTCATTGGATGAACAATTAGGTCATTTTTGTCATCCCAAATCTTTTTTTTTTCCAATTAGACTTTGTAACCAATCTTGTGTCTGCAATAGGTGTATTTGTGTCATTGGACGAACCTTTAGGTCATTTTCGTCCTCCCTGGGTTTATTCTTGTCCAATTAAGGGTTTTAAGAAATCTTGTGCATCCAATAAGTTCATTTGTGTCGTTGGATTGAGATTTAGATCATTTTCGTCCTCCATAGGCTTATTCTTAATCAATTATAGTTTTTAACCAATCTTGTGCATCCAATAGATGCATTTGTGTTATTGTATGAACATTTAGGTCTTTTTCGTCCTCCCTAGGCTTGTTCTTGTCCAATTATGGTTTTTAAGTAACATTGTGCATCCAATAAGGTTGATTTTGTCGTTGGATTGACATTTGGGTCATTTCGTCCTCCCTAGGCTTATTCTTAATCAATTAGGGTTTTTAACCAATCTTGTGCATCCAACATGTGTGTTTGTGTCATTGGACGAGCATTTAGATCATTTTCGTCGTCCCTAGGCTTATTCTTGTCCAATTAGGGTTCTTAAGCATCTTGTGCATCCAATAGGTGTGTTTTTGTCGTTGGACGAGCATTTAGGTCATTTTCGTTCTCCCTAGGCTTATTGATGTCCAATTAGGGTTTTTAAGCAATCTTGTGCATCCAAGAAGTTCATTTGTGTCGTTGGATGAACATTTAGGTCATTTTCGTCCGCCCAATTCTTATTCTTGTCCAATTAGGGTTTTTTACCAATCTTGTGCAACAAACAAGTGTGTTTGTGTCATTGGATGAACATTTAGGTCATTTTCGTCCTCCATAGGCTTATTCTTAACCAATTAGGGTTTTTAACCAATCTTGTGCATCCAATAGGTGTGTTTGTTTCATTGGACGAACATTTAGGTCATTTTCATCCTCCCTAGGCTAATTCATGTCCAATTAGGGTTTTTAAGCAATCTTGTGCATCCAAGAAGTTCATTTGTGTCGTTGGATTAACATTTAGGTTATTTTCGTCCTGCTCAGTCTTATTCTTGTACAATTAGGGGTTTTAACCAATCTTGTGCAACCAATAGGTGTGTTTGTGTCATTGTATGAATATTTAGGTCGATTTCATCCACCCTATGCTTATTCTTTGCCAATTAGGGTTTTTAAGCAATCTTGTGCATCCAATAAGTTCATTTGTATCGTTGGATGAACATTTAGGTCATTTTCGTCCTCCATAGGCTTATTCTTAACCAATTAGGGTTTTTAACCAATCTTGTGCATCCAATAGGTGTGTTTGTTTCATTGGACGAACATTTAGGTCATTTTCATCCTCCCTAGGCTAATTCATGTCCAATTAGGGTTTTTAAGCAATCTTGTGCATCCAAGAAGTTCATTTGTGTCGTTGGATTAACATTTAGGTTATTTTCGTCCTGCTCAGTCTTATTCTTGTACAATTAGGGGTTTTAACCAATCTTGTGCAACCAATAGGTGTGTTTGTGTCATTGTATGAATATTTAGGTCGATTTCATCCACCCTATGCTTATTCTTTGCCAATTAGGGTTTTTAAGCAATCTTGTGCATCCAATAAGTTCATTTGTATCGTTGGATGAACATTTAGGTCATTTTCGTACTCCCAAGTCTTATTCTTTACCAATTAGGGTTTTTAACCAATCTTGTGCATCCAATAGTTGTGTTTGTGTCATTGGATGAACATTTCGGTCATTTTTGTCCTCCCTAATCTTATTCTTGTCCAATTAAGATTCTTAACCAATCTTGTGCAACCTATAAGTGTGTTTGTGCCATTGGATTAACATTTAGGTCATTTTCGTCCTCCCTAGGCATATTCTTAACCAATTAGGGTTTTTAACCTATATTGGGCATCCAATAGGTGTGTTTGTCTCATTGGATGAACAATTAGGTCATTTTTGTCATCCCAAATCTTTTTTTTTTTTCAATTAGACTTTGTAACCAATCTTGTGTCTGCAATAGGTGTATTTGTGTCATTGGACGAACCTTTAGGTCATTTTCGTCCTCCCTGGGTTTATTCTTGTCCAATTAAGGGTTTTAAGAAATCTTGTGCATCCAATAAGTTCATTTGTGTCGTTGGATTGAGATTTAGATCATTTTCGTCCTCCATAGGCTTATTCTTAATCAGTTATAGTTTTTAACCAATCTTGTGCATCCAATAGATGCATTTGTGTTATTGTATGAACATTTAGGTCTTTTTTGTCCTCCCTAGGCTTGTTCTTGTCCAATTATGGTTTTTAAGTAACATTGTGCATCCAATAAGGTTGATTTTGTCGTTGGATTGACATTTGGGTCATTTTCGTCCTCCCTAGGCTTATTCTTAATCAATTAGGGTTTTTAACCAATCTTGTGCATCCAACATGTGTGTTTGTGTCATTGGACGAGCATTTAGATCATTTTCGTCGTCCCTAGGCTTATTCTTGTCCAATTAGGGTTCTTAAGCATCTTGTGCATCCAATAGGTGTGTTTTTGTCGTTGGACGAGCATTTAGGTCATTTTCGTTCTCCCTAGGCTTATTGATGTCCAATTAGGGTTTTTAAGCAATCTTGTGCATCCAAGAAGTTCATTTGTGTCGTTGGATTAACATTTAGGTTATTTTGGTGCTACTAAGTCTTATTCTTGTACAATTAGGGGTTTTAACCAATCTAGTGCAACCAATAGGTGTGTTTGTGTCATTCTATGAACATTTAGGTCATTTTCGTCCTTCCTAGGCTTATTCTTAACCAATTAGGGTTTTTAACCAATCTTGTGCATCCAATAGGTATGTTTGTGTCATTGGACGAACATTTAGGTCATTTTCATCCTCCCTAGGCTAATTCATGTCCAATTAGGGTTTTTAAGCAATCTTGTGCATCCAAGAAGTTCATTTGTGTCATTGGATTAACATTTAGGTTATTTTCGTCCTGCTCAGTCTTATTCTTGTACAATTAGGGGTTTGAACCAATCTTGTGCAACCAATAGGTATGTTTGTATCATTGTATGAATATTTAGGTCGTTTTCATCCACCCTATGCTTATTCTTTGCCAATTAGGGTTTTTAAGCAATCTTGTGCATCCAATAAGTTCATTTGTGTCGTTGGATGAACATTTCGGTCATTTTCGTCCTCCCAAGTCTTATTCTTTACCAATTAGGGTTTTTAACCAATCTTGTGCATCCAATAGTTGGGTTTGTGTCATTGGATGAACATTTCTGTCATTTTTGTCCTCCCTAATCTTATTCTTGTCCAATTAAGATTCTTAACCAATCTTGTGCAACCTATAAGTGTGTTTGTGCCATTGGATTAACATTTAGGTCATTTTCGTCCTCCCTAGGCATATTCTTAACCAATTAGGGTTTTTAACCTATATTGGGCATCCAATAGGTGTGTTTGTCTCATTGGATGAACATTTAGGTCATTTTTGTCATCCCAAATCTTTTTCTTGTCCAATTAGAGTTTGTAACCAATCTTGTGCCTGCAATAGGTGTATTTGTGTCATTGGACGAACCTTTAGGTCATTTTCGTCCTCCCTAGGTTTATTCTTGTCCAATTAAGGTTTTTAAGCAATCTTGTGCATCCAATAAGTTCATTTGTGTCGTTGGATTGAGATTTAGATCATTTTCATCCTCCACAGGCTTATTCCTAATCAATTATAGTTTTTAACCAATCTTGTGCATCCAATAGATGCATTTGTGTCATTGTATGAACATTTAGGTCTTTTTCATCCTCCCTAGGCTTGTTCTTGTCCAATTATGGTTTTTAAGCAACATTGTGCATCCAATAAGGTCGATTTTGTCGTTGGATTAACATTTGGGGAATTTTCGTCCTCCCTAGGCTTATTCTTAATCAATTAGGGTTTTTAACCAATCTTGTGCATCCAACATGTGTGTTTGTGTCATTGGACGAGCATTTAGGTCATTTTCGTCGTCCCTAGGCTTATTCTTGTCCAATTAGGGTTTTTAACCAATCTTGTGCATCCAATAGATGCATTTGTGTCATTGTATGAACATTTAGGTCTTTTTCGTCCTCCCTAGGCTTGTTCTTGTCCAATTATGGTTTTTAAGCAACATTGTGCATCCAATAAGGTTGATTTTGTCGTTGGATTAACATTTGGGTCATTTTCGTCCTCCCTAGGCTTATTCTTAATCAATTAGGGTTTTTAACAAATCTTGTGCATCCAACATGTGTGTTTGTGTCATTGGACGAGCATTTAGGTCATTTTCGTCGTCCCTAGGCTTATTCTTGTCCAATTAGGGTTTTTAAGCATCTTGTGCATCCAATAGGTGTGTTTGTGTCGTTGGACGAACATTTAGGTCATTTTCGTTCTCCCTAGGCTTATTGATGTCCAATTAGGGTTTTTAAGCAATCTTGTGCATCCAAGAAGTTCATTTGTGTCGTTGGATTACCATTTAGGTTATTTTCGTCCTGCTCTGTCTTATTCTTCTACAATTAGGGGTTTCAACCAATGTTGTACAACTAGTAGGTGTGTTTGTGTCATTGTATGAATATTTAAGTCGTTTTCATCCACCCTATGCTTATTCTTTGCCAATTAGGGTTTTTAAGCAATCTTGTGCATCCAATAAGTTCATTTGTGTCGTTGGATGAACATTTAGGTCATTTTCATCCTCCCAAGTCTTATTCTTTACCATTTAGGGTGTTTAACCAATCTTGTGCATCCAATAGTTGTGTTTGTGTCATTGGATGAACATTTCAGTCATTTTTGTCCTCCCTAATCTTATTCTTGTCCAATTAGGGTTTTTCACCAATCTTGTGCAACAAACAAGTGTGTGTGTGTCATTGGATGAACATTTAGGTCATTTTCGTCCTCCCTAGGCTTATTCTTAACCAATTAGTGTTTTTAACCAATCTTGTGCATCCAGCAGGTGTGTTTGTGTCATTGGACGAACATTTAGGTCATTTTCGTCCCCCCTAGGCTTATTCATGTCCAATTAGGGTTTTTAAGAAATCTTGTGCATCCAAGAAGTTCATTTGTGTCGTTGAATTAACATTTCGGTTATTTTCGTCCTATTAACATTTAGGTTATTTGTGTCCAATTAGGGGTTTTAACCAATCTTGTGCAACCAATAGGTGTGTTTGTGTCATTGTATGAACATTTAGGTCGTTTTCGTCCTTCCTAGGCTTATTCTTAACCAATTAGGGTTTTTAACCTATCTTGGGCATCCAATAGGTGTGTTTGTGTCATTGGATGAACATTTAGGTCATTTTTGTCATCCCAAATCTTTTTCTTGTCCAATTAGAGTCTGTAACCAATCTTGTGCATGCAATAGGTGTTTTGTATCATTGGATGAACATTTAGCTCATTTTCGTCTTTCTTATGCTTATTCTTGTCCAATTAGGGTTTTTACCCTATCTTGTACATCTAATAGGTGTGTTTCTGTCATTTGATGAACACTTAGGTCAATTTCGTCATCCCAAGTCTTATTCTTGTCCTGTTAGGGTTTTTAACCAAACTTCTGCACCTAATAGGTGTGCTTGTTTCATTGGATGAACATTTAGGTCATTTTCATCCGCCCAATTCTTATTCTTGTCCAATTAGGGTTTTTATCAAATCTTGTGCAACAAACAAGTGTGTTTGCGTCATTGGATGAATATTTAGGTCATTTTTCGTCCTCCATAGGCTTATTCTTAACTAATTAGGGTTTTTAACCAATCTTGTGCATCCAATAGGTGTGTTTGTGTCATTGGACGAACATTTAGGTCATTTTCATCCTCCCTAGGCTAATTCATGTCCAATTAGCTTTATTAAGCAATCTTGTGCATCCATGAAGTTCATTTGTGTCGTTGGATTAACATTTAGGTTATTTTCGTCCTACTCCGTCTTATTCTTGTACAATTAGGGGTTTTAACCAATCTTGTGCAACCAATAGGTATGTTTGTGTCATTGTATGAATATTTAGGTCGTTTTCATCCACCCTATGCTTATTCTTTGCCAATTAGGGTTGTTAAGCAATCTTGTGCATCCAATAAGTTCATTTGTGTCGTTGGATGAACATTTCGGTCATTTTCGTCCTCCCAAGTCTTATTCTTTACCAATTAGGGTTTTTAACCAATCTTGTGCATCCAATAGTTGGGTTTGTGTCATTGGATGAACATTTCGGTCATTTTTGTCCTCCCTAATCTTATTCTTGTCCAATTAGGACTTTTAACCAATCTTGTGCAACCTATAAGTGTGTTTGTGCCATTGGATTAACATTTAGGTCATTTTCGTCCTCCCTAGGCTTATTCATAACCAATTAGGGTTTTTAACCTATATTGGGCATCCAATAGGTGTGTTTATCTCATTGGATGAACATTTAGGTCATTTTTGTCATCCCAAATCTTTTTCTTGTCCGATTAGAGTTTGTAACCAATCTTGTGCTTGCAATAGGTGTATTTGTGTCATTGGACGAACATTAAGGTCATTTTCGTCCTCCCTAGGTTTATTCTTGTCCAATTAAGGTTTTTGAGCAATCTTGTGCATCCAATAAGTTCATTTGTGTCGTTGGATTGAGATTTAGATCATTTTCCTCCTCCATAGGCTTATTCTTAATCAATTATAGTTTTTAACCAATCTTGTGCATCCAATAGATGCATTTGTGTCATTGTATGAACATTTAGGTCTTTTTCGTCCTCCCTAGGCTTATTCTTGTCTAATTATGGTTTTTAAGCAACATTGTGCATCCAATAAGGTCGATTTTGTCGTTGGATTAACATTTGGGTCATTTTCGTCCTCCCTAGTCTTAATCTTAATCAATTAGGGTTTTTAACCAATCTTGTGCATCCAACATGTGTGTTTGTGTCATTGGACGAGCATTTAGATCATTTTCGTCGTCCCTAGGCTTATTCTTGTCCAATTAGGGTTCTTAAGCATCTTGTGCATCCAATAGGTGTGTTT